>NQII01007872.1:3640-30455 GCA_002778355.1 Clitarchus hookeri | reverse complement strand
ACAATTGAGGGGAGGTCAGCCATTGGGGATATGGATGAGTGGTTTCGAAAGGTCCTGGTTGTTACAAATGAGGGGAGGTCAGCCATTGGGGATATGGATGAGTGGTTTCGAAAGGTCCTGGTTGTTAAGAAGATAAAATATCATACCCCAAGGACCATTCAACGCCCTCCTGCCGGTTCTAAGAGAGAGCCCAGGTNGTTGTTAAGAAGATAAAATATCATACCCCAAGGACCATTCAACGCCCTCCTGCCGGTTCTAAGAGAGAGCCCAGGTGGCAGGATTATGCAGAGACCCAATATCTTTGGCGCAAGAACCGTGCTAGGGTGGCGGAGAGGGTCCTCAAGGGTGAGGATAAGGGTAATGTGGTATACCCTCCTNTTGGCGCAAGAACCGTGCTAGGGTGGCGGAGAGGGTCCTCAAGGGTGAGGATAAGGGTAATGTGGTATACCCTCCTGATACGTCACAGTGGTGAGCCGATCTCTCGTGGATTAAGAGATTGAGCCATTTGAAGGAGACCCTCATGGAATCGGAGTGGACATCATCGAGGATGAAGTCAAGACGAGTAGGCTGAAAGGCAGTTCAGCCCCAGGGCCCGACGGAATCACAATCCAGAGTGGGCTAGAATTAGAATCCCTGTGTTTGTTAAGATCTGTGTGTTTAACCTCTTTTTGCTTGCGGAGGCTGTCCCTGGCTGCATGAAGCAAGCGCAAACCATACTGATACCTAATGTCCCTCACCTCGCAGCTGCCGCAGATTTCAGGCTGATATATATTTTCTCTAATGTTCTCCATCATTATCACAAGGTTTTGAGCAATAGAATTCAGGTGGGGCTGAACATCTCTCCGGAGCAGAGAGCATTTGTCAAGAAGGATGGCTTGGCTGAAAATATCTCGTTGTTGGCGGAGGTATTGCATGCCTCAACTTCAAAGATTAAGCCAATGTTTCTGGTGATCCTCGAGATCCGGAAGGCTTTCGACACGGTGGATCACACCACCCTGTTGGATGTCCTGAGGGCACGGGGTCTCCTGTACATCATGTACAGGTACATCCAATGCCTGTATTTGGAGGGTAGGACCTCCATGCAGGTACCAAGACAGTTGTTGATGTTACAGGGTCAGGTAGTCCCGCTGGGTGAAAGGGGATAGAAGTTTAATCTTGTGATGGACGAAGCTATGAGAGACCTTCTATGGGGGTATCCGAAGGGTGAACTCCTGACTCTAGAGGAGGCTTGCCTTTGCTGACAACGTGGTGCTTTTGGCCCAGTCACGAGAGGGGCTCCAATACAATCTGGATAGGCTTACGTACCGTAACCGGAACAGCGGGTCATTCAGGAAATGGCTCGTGGTGGTGGTGGTGGCCTATGTGAAGCAATACGAGGTTCTTACGGAGTCCATGTTCAAGGTCGGGGACGAGTTTCTTACTCCCCTCGACATTAACACCTCCTTTAAGTACCTGAGAATACAGTTTGCTGCAACAGGTGCCAAGGTGTTTAAAAACGTGGTAGAAGAACCACTTAAGAGCTATTGTCGACGCGGAGAATTCGGAATAGTCGCGTACCTCGAGGACTAGACTTATGTGCTGTCCTCGATGGTGTACAGACTGTCATTTGTGAGGGTAATGGTAGGGATTCTCAAGACCTGTGATGTGCTCGTGAGAGCGGCTGTGCGTCAATGGTTGAAGCTACCCCACGACACTGCTTTGGGGTTCATACATGCTCAGTGTGCGGCTAGGGGCCTCGGGGTGCCATCCCTTACGCGGTCGGTCCACGTATGGATTCTATGACGGCTCAGGAATGTCCTGAAGTCTNGTCACGAGAGGGGCTCCAATACAATCTGGATAGGCTATGCATGGCATTGGCCTTGTCGCCCAGTAAGTCCTTTACCTTCATGGTGGTGGTGGTGGTGGCCTATGTGAAGCAATATAAGGTTCTTATGGAGCCCATGTTCAAGGTCGGGGATNTGCCAAGGTGTTTAAAAACGTGGTAGAAGAACCACTTAAGAGGATAACAGCTGCGCCTCTTAAGCCTTATCAGCGCATGGAGCTCCTGAAGACTTATGTGCTGTCCTCGATGGTCTACAGACTGTCATTTGTGAGGGTAATGGTAGGGATGCTCAAGACCTGTGATGTGCTCGTGAGAGCGGCTGTGCGTCAATGGTTGAAGCTACCCCACAACACTGCTTTGGGGTTCATACATGCTCAGTGTGCGGCTAAAGGCCTCGGGGTGCCATCCCTTACGCGGTCGGTCCACGTATGGATTCTATGACGGCTCAGGAATGTCCTGAAGTCTGAGTACCCCCCGGTTCAGAAGTTGTGGAGCATGCCTCTGTTCTCCAGAAGAGTGGAGTAGGCGAGATCTGTCACCACTGTAGACAGCTTGACCTTGGACACCTCATCAGAGGTGAAGAACTTTTGGAAGGCCAAGTTGGTTGGCTCTGTCGGTGGGGCTGACAGAGTCTGCAGGCTCTTGTCGTTTGTCCACAGCATGGATCGCCCAGAGAGCCGGAGGGATTCCCTCCTCCGACTACCTATCGTACCTGCACATCATTTCTAACAGCAAACCGTATATATCTCTCCTGTGTGCTATCACAACAATGGTCCTGTATGGTACCCTGTTGTGCTGGAGGCAATTCTATTGTGCCACCGGCAGAGCGGGGTGTTGGTNTCAACAATGGTCCTGTATGGTACCCTGTTGTGCTGGAGGCAATTCTATTGTGCCACCGGCAGAGCGGGGTGTTGGTTAGGATAGGATCTATTTTAACTTTCTGTACCAATGTGTTAGGTTTGGGGCGATCGCACCCCTGGNATCGCCCAGAGAGCCGGAGGGATTCCCTCCTCCGACTACCTATCGTACCTGCACATCATTTCTAACAGCAAACCGTCTGCTGTTCGGAACTCCAGGGGGAGGAGAGGTGCGACAGGTGCTCTCCCTAAGTNATCATTTCTAACAGCAAACCGTCTGCTGTTCGGAACTCCAGGGGGAGGAGAGGTGCGACAGGTGCTCTCCCTAAGTGCCGTGCGGGGTGTAGTGATACTGAGACCACTTATCACGTGGTCCAGCAGTGCCCCCGGACCCATGAGATCAGGGTCGCACAGTACGACCAGGTGGTTTGTGTTGTGGCTGATCAGCTTGAGGAACGCGACTACAAGGTGAGGCGAGAGCCTAGGTATCGGACATCTGAGCAGGTCCGCAAGCCAGATGTGGTGGCTAGTTTGCCTGGCGAGGATGTGGCGTATGTGTTGGATACACAGGTGATGCAGTCCAAAGGGATGGAGTGGTCGTTCTCTCAGAAGATAAAGAAATACAGAGGCAATGACAATCTATTACAGAGTATCAGGAAGGAGTTTGATGTAGGCGAGGTACAGGTGATATCAGTTACCATTTCCTTGAAGGGACAATGGCACCCCCAGTCTGTTAAACTGATAGAGAATTTTCTCATAAATATATCTCTCCTGTGTGCTATCTCAACAATGGTCCTGTATGGTACCCTGTTGTGCTGTAGGCAATTCTATTGTGCCACCGGCAGAGAGGGGTGTTGGTTAGGATAGGATCTATTTTAACTTTCTGTACCAATGTGTTAGGTTTGGGGCGATCGCACCCCTGGCATATCCATAGAATTTACCTTTTTTTTATGTGTTTTGTCGTGCGGTGCTACCGCTGCTTTTGCGGACTTTGGGAGAGTGGCAGCTCCACGTTCCGTATTTTTGAAAGCGGGGGGAGTGGTGAGACTGTCCCCCCACCATCCTATGAGGGCGTATACAACTCTTGGTAGCACCAGCAGGTGCAGGCATGTTTCTTTTAATTTGTTGTTCAAATTCTTTGTGTTGGGCCGAGACCCATGGTTTTTTTTTTTTTTTTTTTAAACCAGTCTTAATATTACGGCCAAAACTGTGAGAACTATACGAAATAGCCAAATGCCTTGTCATCTAATAAGTGACGCGCATGAATGGATTAACAAGATTCCTTCTGTCCCTATANAGTCTGCACTATACACAACACTTCACTATCTCTATTGTGTGCTTACTGACGTAAGTCCCCACACTACACACTAACAGAGTACATACACATTATGGCTTAACAAGTCCCAAGTCCATCCACTAGTAAGCCTCGGGGCAGCCTGAGGCCGTAGGCCTCGTGGGCAATCAATAATGGAAATGCTGGGACTGAAGACAGGAAAGTATCAGCGACCATAATACAATAATCTTTAGTATAACAACAGAAACCCAAACTATTCTAATAGAAAAAAGATTACACCAACATGTTAAAAACTGGGATGAAGTCAGGAATGAAATTAATAAAAATATTAATCAAATAAAATTAGAAGAACCAATAAATGAAACTATAAACAAATTACAAGATATAATAATAAATGCATGTAAAATTCAAGAAACAGTAACTAAAAGTAATAAACATAGACAAAACTGGTGGTGGAGTAAGGAAATAAAATCATTAAGGCTACAGGTTAATCAGAAACACAGGAAATATAGGAGCTGCTGCAAATGCAATGCAAAATTAATATACAAGGAGGAATATAAAGCATTAAGAAAACAATACAAAGACAAAATTAAGCACACAATTTATAATAAATGGACTCAATTCATCAAAGAAGAATCTCAAAAATCACCCTGGAGCGTAGTAGATAAAATAGCAAGGAAAAAATTAAGGAAAAAAGAATCAATTAGTAGCATAAAAATAGAAAATAAATATACAACAACAATTAGGGAAACATACACAAAATTAATGGATAATCTTTTACCAAACATTGAGTTAGATAAAGAACAAATAATTGACATAGAATTAAACGAAACAGAAGAACACTTAACAATAGATGAAATTGACTTAGATGATATTGAAATAGCCATTAAAAAATGTAGTTTAAAGAAAGCTCCAGGGATAGACACAATAACCATTGAAGTAATAATTAAAATCTGGGAAGAAATAAAAGACACTTTATACAAAATTTTAAATAAATGCTACATAGAAGGAAGATTTCCAGAGTGTTGGAAAATAGGTAAAATTATTTTTCTATATAAAGGTAATAATAAATTAAAACATAATATCAGCTCTTACCGACCCATATGTTTACTGCCAGTGTTAGGAAAAATTTATGAAAGAATAATTTTTAGAAAAATTCAAGATCAGATAGAAACAACATTACACATAAATCAATTTGGCTTTAGAAAAAATAAATCTACAGAGATGGCTATTAACAAAGTTTTACATATAATTAAAGACACCAACACTAAATACATTTTAGGAATTTCCATGGACATTAGTAACGCCTTCTCTACTGTCACCTGGCATGACATCAAAAAACAAATAAATAAATTAATAATAGGTACACAATTAAAGAACACCTTGTGGGATTATTTAAATAACAGACAAATAATAATAAAAGAATCTAATTTAATAATCAAAAGAAATTCTAACAGAGGCTGCCCACAAGGCTCGGTACTAGGGCCAACACTCTGGAACTTAGTTATAAATAAATTCATACAAGAAAATAACAACAACGAGTTTAAAACCATTGCATTTGCAGACGATTGTTTGGTATTAATATCAGGAAATAATAGATTAGAATTAGAATCAAAAGCAAAAACACTTATGGAAAAAACACACAAATGGATGGACGAAAATAATTTGCAATTATCCACAGGAAAAACTCTTGCTATTATGCTAAAAGGAAACTTAGACAAAAGACCGCCAACAATTAGATACAATAATATTTCAATTAAATTTAAAAAGGAAATTACTTATTTAGGCATTGTGTTAGATAATAAGCTTAGTTTCACCCCACATATTAAATACATAACTAATAAAGTTAAGTTAATTTTTTTGCGGCTAAAACAAATCATATGGAATATCCAACAGTATAGTTATAGTAATAGAATAATAATTTATAAATCATTGTTTGTAAACATAGTGCAGTATGCCAGTTCTTGTTTTCGTGACCGGATCGACCACACCCACATAAAGAGAATATTGAGGGCCTCCCAGAGGTATGTTCTAATTAAAATAATGAATTTTACTCCCACAACCTCTTATCTGGCAGTGATAACCTGCAGTAAGCAAATTCCAATAGATTACAGTGTAAAGGATAGAAATATAGTGTATAAAATTAAAAATGAACAAGACGAACTGGAATATAAGGGCAATAATTATAGAAAAGAAACATTAGATAACATAGACTGGATAATAATTAACCACAGTGATTGCCCTATTAGTGTAAAGGAATTAAAAGAAGAACTTTATAAAAATAGTGTAGAAGACTGGCAAGAAGAATATAACTCGGACAATAGTGGACTGGATTTAAAGAACTTTATTAAAAATATTAGCAATTGGTACAATAGTAAAAATAGTTTAAATTTAGAGTCATTAAAATTTTTAACGGGTCACTGCCAGATAAGGGCGTACTTAAAAAACATAAATAAAATTGCAGACGATACATGCCAGTGTGGGAATGGCACTCAAAATTTACATCACCTCCTCTATAGTTGCAAATTATTTGAATTAGAAAGAGAGATTTTAATCATTAAATTAACTTTCCATCTTGAAAATTGGCCAACCAACCATCTAGTAATTTATGATCATAATATAGTTCAATATGTAAATTTATTTCTTAATACAATGTACAGGGTTGTTAAAACATTAAATGACGATTTAGATTTAGATTAAAATAGTGTTTCTAGTCTCTGGTCTGTTTGTTCAAATATTAAAATATTTTTTGTTTTCACATTTCACATTTTACTAATATTGTTAAATTTTTCAAAATATGTCATTGTTTGTGTGGTGAGTGTGAGGTCTGTGTGCAAAATTGTTAGTTTAGTATATATAGTTAATGTCATTCTGGGTGGAGGGTGTTATTAGTTTATGTTGATTGCGTTGTATTTTGTTTTTAGTTTATTTGTTAGTCTTATTTTTCGTTGTGTTTATAAATTTGTTTTATTACATTGTGTTATGTATTTTATTATTCTCTCGTTGTAGTGTCATACTCATTTCATGTCATAATACACTACATCCATAGATACAAATTGTGTTATTGTTTTGTGTTGTTGTTATATTTTTGTTTTCTGTATCTTATGTTATATTCTTATGTGTGCACGTTGTGTTCCAATATATGTTTCATATTTATGTTGATTATTTTCACAAAAATAAAAAAAAACAGGAAAAGAGAAAAAACTAAAAATGAGGGGCTGGGGAGCCGGGCGGCGACCTCCACGTGGTTCCTCGCGGACTGGGCGCCAGTGTGGAGTTTAANTAATAAGTGCTCAAAGAGCGGCACTGCTGACCGTTACCGGTGCATACAGAACTGTCTCTAATGAGTCGCTCCCGGTGATAGCTGGTGTACTCCCGGTTGATCTTCTAATTAGATACAGAGGTCTCACGGCGGAGAGAGCACGAGTCGGAGAACTGACGAAAGAGATGAGAGTACAACTGAAGAATGAAGTCCTGGAAGAGTGGCAGAACTCCTGGACATCATCTGAAAAAGGACGGCTGACGTATGAACTGCTGCCCGATATCGGAACAAGAATGAGCTGTAAGTGGTTCACTGTGAACCACTACAGTATGCAACTGTTAACGGGGCATGGTAACTTCAAGGCGAAGCTACACAGTCTCCGACTTGTGCAATCCCCGCTTTGCGATGTTTGTGGTGTCGATGACACAGTACAACATGTACTAATGGACTGTCTTAAGACAGAGGATTTAAGGACTTGGCTAGAGAATCAGGCCTTATCAATGGGCGTTCACTGGAGTATAGAGAACGTCACAACTGACAAACAACTCCATCAGTTATGGAATAAGTTCGCGACACTAATTGGTAGACGTTTGGAATCTTTTGACCAATGGTTTCAGCGGATTTCCGATGACCCATAAAGAGATAAGAGGTTAACAGGCGATTAACATGAATATNGTTTGACCAATGGTTTCAGCGGATTTCCGATGACCCATAAAGAGATAAGAGGTTAACAGGCGATTAACATGAATATCTTGGATTGGTGAGGAGGACAGGTTTTTACAGAGAAAACCAAAATAAGAGCTACAGGTTACGCAGAAAGTGAACGGCTCAAAGATATGGACAGAAAAAGTGCAGCGCACTGCTTTACTCTTCGGAGTACAGTTGCAGTGCGGGAGGTTTGGAGGGTGTGCTGGCCTTCGGGCCTAAAAACCTGTCCCTATATCCTCCTATAACAACTGGACTGCATTAGTGAACCTGCGTCACCCCAGCTCGCGAAATTAAAGTCCCGACCAAAAAAGGTAAACGAACTGCATTTGAACTCTGAATGGAAAATTACTGGGGTTTCGCGATTAAATTCCACCTTTCAAAAGCCTAAAGTCACTTTTTAAAAGTCATAAACCAGACATTTATCTGGTTCATAAATTAGACATTATTCATTAATACTTTCAAAATTTAATACCTTCAGTATTCCCTTCAGGAACGAGATTTCAAAATTTATTAAAAATTTTTTATTTTATAAAATCTTAAAACCTTCATAACTTCTAAACGGTGCATGCTAGGCGAAAACTGAGACAACCCCACCCCNTATTTTATAAAATCTTAAAACCTTCATAACTTCTAAACGGTGCATGCTAGGCGAAAACTGAGACAACCCCACCCCTGTAGCCCCCCTCCACAACTCGGACTTAGCATTTAATACTAGCTATAGGATAACATAAAAAAAAAAAATTTTTTTTTTAAATTTAACTTTTTCCATAACTTTTTGAGGGGCTTAAGTTTAAAAATTAAAATTGAAATATCTCAGTCATTTATTATCGGATTTTAAAAAAGTAAGTATTTCNGAGGGGCTTAAGTTTAAAAATTAAAATTGAAATATCTCAGTCATTTATTATCGGATTTTAAAAAAGTAAGTATTTCTATGACCAGCTACTTCGGTACTATTTTATAAAAATTAAAACCTGTGGACAAAAAACTTATTAATCAGCAAAAATTTCAAAAGTGTATATTTCGTAAACTATTTGGAAGAAATGAAAAAGTAAAGTATCAGTGAAATCACGAGATAATTTGGAACTTAATACAAGCATTTTTATTTGAACTCATTAACTTTTAAACATTTTAATAAATTTTATAAAGTATCACTGGGGGAACGCACAGTGGAAAGAAGGGCGAGTAAGGCCGAAGACCGGGGGCTCCGAAACACCTATAGTTAGTAGTAGATTAGCAGTAGTATGGCGGCAAATTCAGTAACTGGCAAAGCCAGCAAAACTTCAACACCAAATCCTTTTAGCAAATCGAGTAAATTGAGAAGATCAACAGATGACATCGAGAAAGACTGGGAAGCAGAAATTGCGGCTCAAGAAATTAACAAAACTAACACAATGGAAATTACAATGGAAGTGGAAACGGAAAAGAGGAAGAGGGAAGAAGACTCACTAAACGAAGGAAGGAAGAGAGAGAAAGTAGATGAAGCTGAGATTATACAAATTACACATCAAATAGTCAAGGAAATAGAAATTTTAGCTAAAAACAAGAAAGACTCATCAAAAGAACTAATGGACAACCTATCGGAATTACAAGGAATCATCATTCGGCAGAATAATGAAATTATTCGGCTAAAAGCAAACATGGAAGGCATATTAATGGAGAGAGATGCAAATAAGGTACAAGTAGGAAGACAACAACAACAAGAAATTACCAAAAATATCTGGAACATTAAGAAGAAGGAACCAATTAGAATCATAATTAGACCAGAAGAAACAAGAAGAGACGGTAGTAGCGAAACAACCAGAAGAGAACTTACACAGTGCATTAGGCCTAACGAGAAAAATATACAAATCAACAGGATCACCAAAACTAACTCTCAGGCAATTATTGTGGAAGTCCCTGATGAGATTCAAGCAAAGAAAATTGAAGAAGAAATTCTCAAGACAAAAGTAAAATTAAAAATGAATAGACTAGAAAAAAGAAACCCAAAATTAATAATATATGAAGTTAACTCGGAAGTGACAAAAGAAGAATTTATAGAGAAAATTTTCGACCAAAATTTAAGGGATGTGGTGAGTGAAGACGAGCATAAAAATAATACAAGAATCTGTTTTGAAACTAAACCAACTAACCATAGGAGAAACATAGTGATAGAAGTCAATCCAAAAATATATAGAATCTTAAAAAATAAAAATCGAATCTACTGTAACTGGGAGGCCTATAAGGTCAAGGACTTTATATCACCCATGCGCTGCAAAAAGTGCTGGCGCTATGGGCACACCGATAAAAGATGCCGACAAGAAACCAACATATGCGGCAGGTGTGGTGAATCCGGTCACGACATGAGGGCATGTGAGGTGATAGATAGAATAAAGTGTATCAACTGTGTTAGAAATAGTAGACATGTATCCGAAATTAAACATACTGTAACTGATGGTAACTGCCCATGCTTTATTGCTGCAAAAGAGAAACTTAAAAGAGAGACAGACTTTGGTGATTAAAATTAAAATTAAAATCATAAATTTGAGCTCATTTTCAGAATCCACATCTCATTTAAACTAACTTCAATTCAATTCAATTCAATCTATGTCTCAACAAAATAGTAATACCCTTAAGATAGTTCAAATGAACTTGCAGAGGTCGAAAACTGTAACACTAGACTTTAACAATCAATTAGATATGCAACAGTTCGATATAGCTTTGATCCAAGAACCATATCTTTACAATAATAAATATATAAACTTAAATAATAATTGGCAGGTAGTTAAAAATGAAAAAACAAACGCATGGGCAGCAATCATCGTAAATTCTAGATTTAAGATTCTGAGTTTACAGTACCTATCAACAGAAGAAATTATGGCAGCAAAGGTTTTAATCAATAACCGGGAGTTCACTTTAATATCTATATATTTCCCCCCCAATAAAGATATAGATCACATAATTAAACAAATAGATAAATTAATAAAAGAAGCCGAAAATAAAAATGTAATAATTGGGGGAGACTTTAACGCAAAGTCCTTAATTTGGCACTCAAAAAAACCAGATTCAAGAGGAGAAGAGGTGGTAGACTTAATTGAAAAATATAACTGGGTAATATGTAATAAAGAAGGTAATCTGTACACTTTCGACTCCATCCACGGGCAAGAGAATATAGACATTACATTAGTATCGAGAGACTTAGAAAACAACATAACTGACTGGAAAGTAGAACCAAGTATTAGTGATCATAACAAAATAATCCTTAAATTAAATACAGAAACAATAGAAGAAGCAAACATACCTAAAAGACTTCACCAGATTGTAACTAATTGGGATAAAGTTAGAGACGAAATTAAACAAGGAATCAATCAAATAAATTTGGATGAACAAATCACAGATACAATTAATAAATTACAGGAATTAATAATTAAATCATGCAATTCTCAAATCAAAAACAATAAAAATAATAAATATAAAAAAAACTGGTGGTGGAATAACGATTTGACAATACTTAGAAAACAGGTAAACAGAAAACATAGACAATTTAGGTCATGCTGCAAATGCAATGCAAAATTAATATACAAAGAGGAATTTAAAGCTATTAGGAAACAATATAAAAATCAAATTAAACTTAACATTTATAACAAATGGACAGAATTCATTAGAGAAGAAGCCTGTAAATCTCCCTGGAATGTAGTAGACAAAATTGCTAGGAAAAAACTCAAGAAGAAAGAACCAATTAGTAGTTTAAAAATAGGAGATAAATATACTAACACAATCAAAGAAACCTATACACAACTAATGGATAATCTTTTGCCTAACATAGAATTAAATAAAGAAGAAAATATTAACATAATAATAAACAAAAACGAGGAAAACATAACAACAGAGCAGATTGACCTAGATGAGTTAGAAATCGCAGTAAAAAAATGTAGTATTAAGAAAGCACCTGGTATAGACACAATCACAATAGAAGTTATAATTAAAATTTGGGACGAAATTAAAGAAATATTCATCAGCATAATAAATAAATGTTTCAGTGAAGGCAGATATCCGGAGTGTTGGAAAATAGGGAAANTAAAGAAATATTCATCAGCATAATAAATAAATGTTTCAGTGAAGGCAGATATCCGGAGTGTTGGAAAATAGGGAAAATAATTTTTTTATATAATCCGTTATTATTTAGATTTTTATTGTAATCGAGTATATCTGCAATTTGTTTGCTTCCTATCTTCGGCAAAATTTATGAACGAATAATATTTCACAGAATACAACAGGTAATAGAAATAAACTTACATGATAACCAANTTTCGGCAAAATTTATGAACGAATAATATTTCACAGAATACAACAGGTAATAGAAATAAACTTACATGATAACCAATTCGGCTTTAGACAAAACAAATCCACGGAACTAGCTATAAATAAAGTAAGGCAAATTATAAACAATAGCACAACTAAATATATACTTGGAATNACAAATCCACGGAACTAGCTATAAATAAAGTAAGGCAAATTATAAACAATAGCACAACTAAATATATACTTGGAATTTCAATGGATATCAGCAACGCATTTTCAACGGTTACATGGCATGATATTAAAAAACAATTAAATAAATTAAACATAGGAAAGCAATTAAAAGAAATCCTGTGGGACTACCTTAATAACAGAACAATAATAATCTCGGAAGAACAATTAATAATCAAAAGAAAAATAAACAGAGGATGCCCACAGGGCTCAGTATTAGGACCAACACTTTGGAATCTGGTTATAAACGAATACATTACANACAGAGGATGCCCACAGGGCTCAGTATTAGGACCAACACTTTGGAATCTGGTTATAAACGAATACATTACATTAAACAATCAAAACAATACAGATACAATTGCATTTGCAGATGACTGTTTAGTTATCATAGAAGGAAACACTAGGAAAGAATTAGAATTAAAAGCACAACAGATAATGCTAAATACACACCAGTGGATGGAGGAGAAACATTTGAAATTATCAGTCGAGAAAACCTTTGCTGTCATGTTAAAAGGTAATTTAGATCTTAGAACACCTACAGTTAAATTTAATTCTAAAACAATTAAATTTAAAAAAGAAATCGTATATCTGGGATTAGTAATAGATAACAAATTAAATTTTCTCCCACACATTAGATATATTACAAACAAAGTCAAAGCAATATTTTTAAGACTTAAGCAAATTATTTGGAACATTCAAAAATATAATTTTAGTAATAAAATCATAATTTACCAATCATTGTACCTAAACATAATACAATATGCCGCGTCGTGTTTTCGCGACCGGATTGATCACACCCACATCAGAAGATTATTAAGAGCCTCCCAGAGATATATTTTGATTAAATTAATGAACTACACACCAACCACATCTTACCTGGCGGTGATAACTGCAAGTAAGGTTATCCCGATAGACTACTTTTTGAAGGATAGAAATTTAATATATAGCATCAAAAATGAGAGTGAAGAGATCAATTACAAGGGCAAAGTATATAAAAAAGTAACTCTAGAAAGTAACATATGGATTGAAATAAACAATAGTGAATGCCCAATTAGCATAAAAGAACTCAAAAAGGAACTTTATAAAGATAGTGTGAACATTTGGCAAGAAGAATTTAGAATAGACAATAGTGCATTAAATCTAAAGAACTACATTAAGAATATTATAGACTGGTATTTCACAAAAACAGCTCTCACCTTAAATTCACTTAAAATTCTAACAGGTCACTGCCAGGTGNTATTATAGACTGGTATTTCACAAAAACAGCTCTCACCTTAAATTCACTTAAAATTCTAACAGGTCACTGCCAGGTGAAAACGTATTTGAAAAGTATAAATAAAGTAGACGATGATATATGCCAGTGCGGTGAATCCCCTCAGGATATTTACCATATCTTATATCAATGTAAAAACAAATTGCTACTTTCCTTTTATAATCTTAGATTTAATGCTGTAAAACAAGAATTTTGGCCTCTGCAAATATTAGAAATTTACAATAGTGAGATAGTCGATTTTGTTAATGATTTTTTGAATAACATATATAAAATAGTTAAAACACTGAATGAAGACTTATAACTTTGGTACTGATATATGCCTCTGCTTGTGTTCTCTGTGTGACCTCTGCGCACGACAAACTACTAAGCTCCAGTGAATTTTAGGTATTTATATTATACTTAAATTAAATTCATTAAAATTAACCCATTGTGAAGTCTTTTTCATGATTGTTTAGAGTATTCTATCTAAATTAAATATTGTAATTTTCATCCTGGGTGGAGGTAGCAGTTAAGTAGCTTAGTGTATGTAGTTTGCATTTTATTTCTAGTTTAATTTATTTTGATTTGATATATTTTGTTTTGTTATGTTGTTTCATTTTACCTTACTTTATATTAGTTAGTCCACTTTGTAGAATTGTAACCTAAAATTTGTCGTTTTAAATTTTTCTGTATACATTGTTTTGTAGTTAGTTTGTAATGTTGTGTTGTTTTGTTTTGTTTTGTTTTGCTTGCTTTTGTTTGTTTTGTTTTGTTTGTATTGTTATTATTATTGTTTTTGTNGTTGTTTTGTTTTGTTTTGTTTTGCTTGCTTTTGTTTGTTTTGTTTTGTTTGTATTGTTATTATTATTGTTTTTGTTTGGTTATTCTATTTCATTTTATTCTATTTTATGTAATAGTGCAAAAAGACAAACCATATATCAGTACAATGTTATTTTGCTTTTTTCCTTTTTAAATAAAAATAGTAAAAAAGGAAAAAAATGAAAATGAGGGGCTGGGGAGCCGGGCGGCGACCTCCACGTGGTTCCTCGCGGACTGGGCNTCGTTTTAAATTTTTCTGTATACATTGTTTTGTAGTTAGTTTGTAATGTTGTGTTGTTTTGTTTTGTTTTGTTTTGTTTTGTTTTGCTTGCTTTTGTTTGTTTTGTTTTGTTTGTATTGTTATTATTATTGTTTTTGTNCCTTCCTGCACTCAAAAGATCAGGAGTGCAGGACCTCATAGATTCCCAAGCCCTATTAGTACTCCAAAATTTTGTTAACCCATCTATCCAAATTCCATATCCTTAACTTAGAAAGTTCACTTGACAGTGGTATTACAGTAAAAACCTAAATTTCACAACTTATTCGGGATTCAAAATTCAGTAATGTCAGATGTTAAACACGGTGCCGTTTATACAAATTTAAATTCAAAAATAAATCAACATATCGCGAAGTTAAATCGGAAACTCACAACATACATAATACTAGTGAAGGCCCGGGGGGGGCGGACTGTCGGCCCCTTCCTTCATTGCTGGCTCGGCCGATGGCGGCTGAGTGGACCGGCTGAATAAGCTAGTACGCAGGCTGCCGGCTGGCCGGGGCGGTGGTGGCGGGCGGGGCCGGGGGGCCGTTTCCCCCGGGCCGGAACTTCCAAAACAACATACTTGGCGGATTGTGTGGGGGGTCCGAACAAAGGACTCACTGCTACACTCCGCTCGGAATAAAACAAACACAGACAAATACACTAACGATATAAACAACAAACAAAACACATACAAACAACAAAACGCCACAACATAAAGAACAAAAACAAACCGCGAGAAAGCCCTTTGCTTCCTACGGGTGGCTGGGTTGTGGCGAAGGGGTGGAGACAAAGGCTGGCATGAAATTGTAGACTGCATATTTATCTTAATCACTTCTTCTTATAATTCTATTCCAAGCCCTACTAATTTTTCTTTGTGTGAAATTTTTGTAACTTTTAGAATGACATCGCCTCGGATGGCCCTTATGGCTAAGTGGGGTTTAAAGTATTTTCAAATTTCTTCTGTCCCTATATCCGGCTGATGTGGAAACGGAAAAGAGGAAACCGAGAGAAACATCTACAGCAAAGAAGAGTCAACGAAATTTACAGGATTAACCAGAATTCAACCCGGAAGTATCAAATATCATGAACAACGAATTGGCAACCGAAACCAGGATTATGCTACATGGGGAACTGGAAAAAAGAAAAAGGGAAGATGACTCGCTTCCACTGGAAAACAGAAAAAAAGAAAAATTAGATGACCCAAATGAGACAATCAGGACAACATTCGAAATCATTAAAGAAGTAGAGGAATTTATTAAAGACAATAGAGGAACGCAAACAGAGGCACTGGAAAAATTATCGGAATTACAAAATATAATACTGACACAAAGTAACACCATTATAAAACTAAAAGCCAACATGGAGGGGATTCTGATGGAGCGTGAGAATACAAGGAAACAGCAACCAAAAGCAAAAGAAGATACAGTACCAGTCTGGGTAACCAAAAAGAAGATCGAACCAGTCAGAATTATCATCAGGCCAGAACAAATCAAAAAGGACGGCAGCAGCGAAAACACCAGGAAAGAACTTACAGACTTCATTAGGCCAAACGAGAAAAACATTCAAATAAATAGAATCATCAAAACAACATCCCAGGCAATAATTCTGGAAATGCCCGACGAGCAACAAGCAAAGAAAATTGAAGAAGAAATTATTAGAACAAAAATCAAATATACAACAGACCGGATACACAAGAGGAACCCCAAACTAATTATCTACGAAGTCAACGCCGAAATACCGAAGGAAGAATTTATTGGAAAAATTTTTGACCAAAATTTAAGGGATATGGTGAGTGAAGAGGAACATAGAAATAATACAAAAATCTGTTTCGAAACAAAAATAATTAACCACAGAAAAAACATCGTAATAGAAGTAAACTCAAAAATATACAAAATTTTAAAAAATAAAAATCGAATTTACTGCAATTGGGAGGCCTACAAGGTTAAGGACTTCATATCACCCATGCGCTGTAAGAAATGCTGGCGCTATGGGCACACCGATAAAAGATGCAGACAAACGGAAATAACCTGTGGAAGATGTGGAGGGTCCGGACACGACATGAGGGGATGCGAGGTAGTGGAAAATGTTAAATGTGTGAATTGTATTAGAAATAACAAACAGGGTATTGATATTAAACATGTAGTGACTGATAGCAACTGCCCATGCTTCCTGATGGCTAAGGATAAATTAAAAAAAGAAACGGATTACGGCGATTAACTTTTTTATTATAAAACAAGGTCTGCAGTTTCTTCAAAATTTTGTCAAATAAAATAAATTCATTTTTTTTCATGAGCCAGCAAAGTAAAAATAACATTAAATTAGTTCAACAAAATCTGCAGAGGTCGAAAACAGTAACGATAGATTTCACAAATCAACTGAACGAGGAACAATTTGATATAGCCATTTTACAAGAACCATATCTCTTTTGCAACAAATATATTAATTTAAATAAAGACTGGCAATTGGTTAGTAACGATAAAATAGACACATGGGCAGTTGTTATAGTTAACTCTAGATATAAGATTTTAAATTTACAACATATATCAACTGGAGAAATCATGGTGGCAAAGGTTTTAATTAACGAGGTAGAATTTACAATAATTTCAGTTTATATGCCCCCAAACCAGGAAGTAGATTACATAATAAATCAGATAGACAAAATTATAAAAACAGTTGACAATAAAAATTTAATAATAGGGGGGGACTTTAATGCCAAATCAAACATGTGGTATTCCAAAAATATAGATGAAAGAGGGGAATTAATAGTTAATTTAACAGAAAAATATAATTGGGTCATTTGTAATAAAGAAGGAAACCTTTTTACGTTCGACTCCATCCACGGACAAGAAAACATAGACTTAACATTAGTATCAAGAGATCTAGAAGACAGAATCATCAATTGGAACGTAGAGACTAGTATCAGCGATCATAACNCTTAACATTAGTATCAAGAGATCTAGAAGACAGAATCATCAATTGGAACGTAGAGACTAGTATCAGCGATCATAACAAAATAACATTCAATATGACAACAAGCGAAATAATTACAACTCAAATACCTAAACGTCTCCACCAGTATGTTACAGATTGGGATCAAACTAAGGCAGATATTAAAAAAGGAATCACTCAAATAAATCAAGAAGATCAATTAAATAATGTTATAGATAACTTACAAAAACTAATAATAAATTCATGTAAACTGCAAACTAAAAACACTAAAAATAATAAGCATAAGAGAAACTGGTGGTGGAATCACGAACTAACCTTAATGAGGAAAAAAGTAAATAAAATACACAGGAAATTCAGAGGATGCTGCGAATGCAATGCTAAAACAATATATAAGGAAGAATATAAAACTATTAGAAGACAGTATAAAAATCAGATTAAATTAAACATATACAATAAATGGACACAATTTATTCGAGAAGAAGCTTCAAAATCCCCATGGAGTGTAGTTGACAAATTAGCTAGGAAAAAACTAAAGAAAAAGGAACCCATTAGTAGTCTAATAATCAATGAACAGTATACTAAAACAATTAAAGAAACCTACACTCAACTAATGAATAACCTTTTACCANTAGTCTAATAATCAATGAACAGTATACTAAAACAATTAAAGAAACCTACACTCAACTAATGAATAACCTTTTACCAAATCTTGAACCATTTAAAGAAGAAAACATAAATATAATCAATAATGACATAACAATAGAAAATAACACAACAGAATTAATAGATGAAGATGATATTGATGTAGTACTAAAAAAGCACCAGGAATCGACACCATAACAATAGAGGTAATAATAAAAATATGGGATGAGATTAAAGAAATTTTCACTAAAATAATAAACAGATGTTTCAACGAAGGCANGAGGTAATAATAAAAATATGGGATGAGATTAAAGAAATTTTCACTAAAATAATAAACAGATGTTTCAACGAAGGCAAGTTTCCAGAGTGTTGGAAGATAGGCAAAGTCATTTTTTTATATAAAGGGAACAATAAATCCAAANAGTTTCCAGAGTGTTGGAAGATAGGCAAAGTCATTTTTTTATATAAAGGGAACAATAAATCCAAAACAAATAGTAGCTCTTATAGACCAATTTGCTTGCTCCCGATTTTTGGTAAAATTTTAGAAAGGATAATATTTAACAAAATCCAAGAAATAATAGAAGATAACTTACATATACATCAATTCGGCTTTAGAAGAGGAAAATCAACAGAAATAGCCATAAATACTCTTTTGCAATTAATTAAAAACAACAATACCAAATACATATTAGGAATATCTATGGATATTAGCAATGCTTTTTCGACAGTGACTTGGCACAACATAAAAAACAAATTAACAAATTAAACTTAGATATAAAATTAAAGGAAATCTTGTGGGACTACTTAAATAATAGAGAAATTATAATATCAGAAGAAGAACTAATTATTAAAAGAAATATTAATAGAGGGTGCCCACAAGGATCTGTCTTAGGCCCGACACTCTGGAACTTAGTAATAAACGATTTAATCAAACTAACCATAGAAAACAATACACAAACTATTGCATTCGCAGACGACTGTTTATTAATAATTGAAGGTAACAATAGAATAGAACTGGAAAGAAAATCAAAGGAAATTATGGAAATAGTACACCTGTGGATGGAGGAGAGGAATCTTAAATTATCAGTAGAAAAAACCTTTGCCATTATGCTTAAAGGAAATTTAGACCGCAGAACTCCAACAGTTAAATATAATTCTAAATCTATTAAGTTCAAAAAGGAAATAGTGTATTTAGGCGTAATTTTAGATAATAAGTTAAGTTTCTTCCCCCATATTAAGTACATTACAAATAAAGTAAAATTAATTTTTCTAAGACTTAAACAGATTATCTGGAACATTCAAAAGTACAATTATAAAAATAAGTTAATAATTTATAAATCTCTTTTTTTAAATATAATTCAATATGCCTCCTCATGTTACCGTGACCGGATCAACCACACTCATATTAAACGATTACTCAGGGCCTCCCAAAGATACATTCTAATTAAATTAATGAATTTTACACCGACTACCTCTTACCTGGCAGCTATAACATCAAGTAAAATTATCCCCATAGATTATAGCATACAAGACAGAAACCTAATTTACAACATTAAAAACGAGTGCAACGAAATAAATTACAGGGGAAATAGATATAATAAAGTGACTTTGGACAGCATAATTTGGATTAATAAAAATGACAGTGAAACTCCGATCAGCATTAAAGAACTTAAGAAAGACTTGTATAAAGACAGTATAAATCAATGGAACCAAGAATTTATAAGTGATAATAGTGGTTTAAATTTAAAAAAATATATAAATAATATTAATGACTGGTATTCTTCTAAAAGTAACCTATCTACAAACACCTTAAAATTTTTAACTGGACACTGCCAGGTAAGAGCGTACCTCAAACAAATTAACAAAATAGAACAGGAAACATGCCAATGTGGCCGCGCTCCTCAGGACACTCACCATATTTTATATAACTGCGAAATGTTTGAACAGGAAAGAAGCATACTAGAAATCAAATTATTTCAAAAAGAAGAAACCTGGCCTCTACATCATTTAGAAATTTATAATAGTGAAATTGCAGACCTAGTAACTAAATTTATTGATAAAATATACAAAATTGTCAAAACACTAAATGAAGATCTATAGTATAGGACTTATTAGTAGTATCATTGTTAGCTTAATTAGTCACAGTATTGTTATCCTGGGGTTTGGTGTGTGAGTGTGTGTGTGTGTGTGTGTGGGTTTTGGGTTAGGTTTTTTGTCATATATATTTTATTTTTATTTTATATCTTATTTCATATATATTATTTGTTAGTGTTAGTTTCTCGTTGTATTTATAAATTTGTTTTATTATATTATGTTATGTATTTTATTTTATTTTGTTATTCCCTCGCTGTAATGTCATACTCATTTCATATCATAATACATTACACCTATAGATACAAATTGTGTTATTGTTTTGTGTTGTTATTACATTGTTTTCTGTATCTTATGTTATATTTTTATGTGTGCACGTTGTGTTACAATATATGTTTTGTATTTTATATTCATTATTTTCACAAAAATAAAAAAACAGGAAAATAGAAAAAATTAAAAATGAGGGGCTGGGGAGCCGGGCGGCGACCTCCACGTGGTTCCTCGCGGACTGGGCGCCAGTGTGGAGTGCAACTCCATTCCCTACGCTCATCGGAAGGAAAGGTCAGGTAGTTCTGAAGGGAGAATTGTCCTGGATGGCTGCCTGGCTGGACCGGAAAGTGGGCGTAGGGATAAACGCGGAATAACACGTCGGGTCGCGACTGGTGTCGCCGTCTCGGTGTTCTTCGACATTGGTAGGCCGGCCAAAAGGCTAGTCTACGGGATAGTCGGGTTCGCCGGGACGGCAGTGGCAGTCGAGTTCTGGCTGTGTCCCTCCGGCTGATGGACGGGCAGACTGGCTTTTAGACGGCTGCCATTAGAGCCTGATAGTCGGGGGGGCATGGTCGGGCGTGACTCGGCGTGAAAAAATTAATAGTCTTAGATCGTAATAGTGCTCGCCCCTCTCTGAAAAGAGAGGGGACTGAGGAATAATAGACATTTTTCAACAAAATTCACGGGCGCCCAGACGAACTGCCGCCTTCCCGCACTCAAAAGATCAAGAGTGCGGGACCTCATAGATTCCCAAGCCCTGTTAGTTCTCCAAAATTTTTGTTAACCTATCATTCCAAATCCCATCTCCTTAACGTAGAAGTTCACTTGTCAGTGGTCAAACAGCTAATTAAATTTCACAATTCATTTAGATTCCAAAATTACAGTTACATCAGATGTTAGAAGCGGTGCCGCAACACAAAGGTAAATTCAAAAGTAAGAACAAATCGCGAAGTTTATTCGATAATCACAGATACACAAAACTAGTGAAAGCCTGGGGGGGATGGACTGTCGGCTCCGCTCATCATTGTCGGTTCGGCCGATGGCAGCTGAGTGGACCGGCTGAAAAGCTAGTACGCAGGCTGCCGGTTGGTCGGGGCGGTGGTGGTGGGCGGGGCCGGGGGGCCTTTTCCCCCTGGGCCGGAACTTAAAAAACAACACACTGGGTGGAGTGCGGGAGTGGGCAGGGAGAAAAAAGGGCTCACTCGTGCACTGTGCTCAGAATAAATATACACAAACAAAGATACAAACGATATAAACAACAAGCAAAACACACACGAACAACGACATGCCACAACATCAAGAACAAAAACAACGCGTAAAAGCCCTTTGCTTCCTACGGGTGGCTGGGTTGTGGTGTAGGGGTGGAAACAAAGGCACCGTACTTTAACATCTGACGTATAAATAATAATCATTTCTTCTTATAACTCTATTCCAAGCCCTACTAATTTTTGCTTTGTGTGAAATTTTTGTAACCTTTAGAATGACACCGCCTCGGATGGCCCTTATGGCTAAGTGGGGTTTAAAGTATTTCAAAATTTCTTCTTCTTCTGTCCCTATATANGCCACAACATCAAGAACAAAAACAACGCGTAAAAGCCCTTTGCTTCCTACGGGTGGCTGGGTTGTGGTGTAGGGGTGGAAACAAAGGCACCGTACTTTAACATCTGACGTATAAATAATAATCATTTCTTCTTATAACTCTATTCCAAGCCCTACTAATTTTTGCTTTGTGTGAAATTTTTGTAACCTTTAGAATGACACCGCCTCGGATGGCCCTTATGGCTAAGTGGGGTTTAAAGTATTTCAAAATTTCTTCTTCTTCTGTCCCTATATAGGGTGTCAACAATGGGGCCATATAGCGAGTCGATGCAGAGACACCGAGGCCACCTGTTCGTGCTGCGGTGCTTCTGGNAAAAACACAAACGATATAAACAACAAACAAAACATACACGAACAACGACACGCCACAACATAAAGAACAAAAACAAAGCGTAAAAGCCCTTTGTCTCCTACGGGTGGCTGGGTTGTGGTGAAGGGGTGGAAACAAAGGCACCGTACTTTAACATCTGACGTATAAATATATAATCATTTCTTCTTGTTACTCTATTTCCAAGTCCCACTAATTTTTTCTATGTGTGAAATTATAATCTTTAGAACGACACCGCCTCGGATGGCCATTTAGGCTAAGTGGGGTTTAAAGCTTTTTCAAAATTTCTTCTTCTTCTTGTCCCTATATACGCGTGTGTACAAAAAACTGGAACTCTCGGACTCTTAGTTTTGAAGAAAAAAATTCGTGAAAAACAGTGAAAATCAACAAACTTTAGAAGACTGTGGTGAGTGTTAAAATTCTTTTTTGGATAATACAGTTTTATATTCGTCGATTCTGGGCAAACGACACTAAATTAATAATCTAAAACTTTTTGAAAAAACTTTTTTTTTTTAAATTTTTATAAAACTTAAAAAATCAATAACTCAGTAAATATTCAATTCTAAGAAGAGGCAGTGCACTATTATAAAACTGTATTGGATCCTCAGTAGACTATCAAAATTTTAGCGAAATAGTTGCAATAGTGTGGTAGTAATAATGCTTTTTAGGTAGATGCTAAATTAACCTATAAAAGTGCACTGCAGTAGTGAATCTGCGACAGTCTGGCTCGCGAACTTTAAGTCCAGGCCAAATTTCGGTAAGTGAACCCATTTGAACCATCAGTGACCTCAAGTAAATACCAGAGTGGAAAAGTACTGGGCGTTTTCGCGAATAAATTCCAGTTTGGCAGCTTCATGAATCATTATCCCCTTCAAAATACATTCAAAAAGCGTTATTGCTTTCATAAATTATAAAACTTTCATAAATTTTAACATTTCTGTTGAGCATCGTACTTGTTGAGCGTAATTTCAAAGGGTTGCAAATTCGCAACATAAGAGGCATAAGGGGTGGCGGAGTACTTGTGGAGGCGGGTGACGATAAGACCCTCCAAAGTATCAACAATGCCGCAAAAATTCATTCACTGGGTTTAAAACTTGAGGCACCCAGAAGGCGTGGCCCCAAAATCATGATATATGATGTGCCGACGAGTGAGGATAATGTGAAATTGCCAGAAACAATTTTCCGCAAAACTACAAAGACGGGAAGTGTGGTGGCCACACGCTTGATAGTTTCAAGAGGGCAGTTACTATCAGCCACAGNGTGGTGGCCACACGCTCGATAGTTTCAAAAGGGCAGTTACTATCAGCCACAGAACTGGAAGGAGGGATGCGGACAGCGTGAACGTGGTTCTGCAGTGTGACCCTGCTGTAAGAAATGGCCTAATAGAAAAGGAAAGGGTGTANATGCGGACAGCGTGAACGTGGTTCTGCAGTGTGACCCTGCTGTAAGAAATGGCCTAATAGAAAAGGAAAGGGTGTATGTGGAGTACGACAGTTGCCGAGTGCGAGATTATATCTCGCTCTCGCGCTGTTACAAGTGCCAACAATGGGGCCATNGGAGTATGTCTCGAGGAAAGCTATTGTGGTTTTCCAAAAACTTAAGAGAATTGGTAATACCAGCTGGGGACTAAGCTATGAAACGCTCAGAATAATATATCGAGCAGTTTTTGAGGCGATAGTTACATATGGCGCTGTGATGTGGTTCCACAGGGCAGAATTGGTCTGGCACAAGAGGAAACTTATCAGTGCTCAAAGAGCGGCGCTGCTGACCGTTGCAAAGGCCTATAGAACGGTGCCAAACGAGTCGCTCCCGGTATTGGTAGGTGTACTACCAATTGATTTACTGGTAAGAAGCAGAGGATTAGCAGTGGAGAGAGCGCGAGTCGGAGAGCTGACCAAGGATGTGAAGGCTGAGATCTTGGAAGAGACACTGGACCAGTGGCAAGATAGATGGGATACATCAGATAAAGGGAGATATACACACGAACTAATGCACGAGGTCAGATCCAGGCTGAAATGTAAATGGATACGAATTAACCATTATAGTACGCAATTGTACACTGGACACTGCAATTTTAAGGCGAAATTGTACAGCCTCCGACTGGTGCAATCTCCTCTGTGCGATGTCTGCGGGGAGGATGATACAGTCCAGCATGTCATCAGGCACTGTTTGAAGACCGAAGACATCCGAAGCTGGCTATATGAAAAGCTGGAAGAAAAGGGCATTCACATGGAACTGGAAAATGTAATGGAAAATAATGTTCTCAACAAGATCTGGAATGAGTTTGCCACCAAAGTCGGAAGAAGGCTAGAGGATTTCGACAGGTGGCAAGGAGAACATATTTCTGATGACCCATGATGGGGTGCTCAGGTAAAGGCTTTCAAAAAGGAAGTCGGAGCACTTCAAATTGGCGAGGAGGACAGGTTTTAAATTGAAAACCGGTAAAATACCGAGTCACGGCAAAAAGAAAAGTGAATGGCCCGAAGAAAACAAGAGGAAAGTGCCGTGCATTGTCATACCCACCAGGGTACAGTTGCAATGCGGGAGGATGGAGGGTGTGCTGGCCTTCGGGCCTTAAAACCTGTCCCTATATAGTGATGAGGGAACAACTCTAAATGAAAACCAAACCTTGGACGAAAATCAGGATATAGCAGAAACCTCAACGGCAAATCTAAAACAGATCACAAAAGAAGACATTAAAAGTACTGAATTAAGCGACCAGGCAACACAGCGGGAAGAGGTACCAACAGGAGAAGTTAGAAAACAAAAGAAAAAACCATCGAAGGAGAAAAGGCAGAAGATCAGACTAATGGCCAATTCCAGCACTCTCCGACCCGAGGCGGAGGCATATATCCCAGAGGAAGAAGGATACGATGTGAACAAAATTTACAGTGAGTTCGAGAGAAGGTTAATTTATTCCAAATTAGACAATACTGNGAAGAAGGATACGATGTGAACAAAATTTACAGTGAGTTCGAGAGAAGGTTAATTTATTCCAAATTAGACAATACTGAACTTTTAGTGACAGTCATTCAATTAGTAGTCAAAAAGACAGTTCCTGGGGGAGAACACATCTGTTTCCCCCATGGAGAATACATCATGCAACGCATATTAGCAAGGGAAAACCTGCCGATTGACCCAGACATTCTAAAGGATTATATTAACGACTCCGGTATAGAGAGAGGTGTAGGACCGGTAGATTGGTTCCAAATGTATAAAGAATTTATTAGGTCACATGGGAGGATGGAATTTGAATTCGACAATCAGAGGAAAACATGGAACAAAAAAGTGGCTAGGTACTAGATGTCTTTTGTCATATTACACTAAAAATTCTTTGTTTTTATTTTCTATTTCNGAACAAAAAAGTGGCTAGGTACTAGATGTCTTTTGTCATATTACACTAAAAATTCTTTGTTTTTATTTTCTATTTCTTTTCTTTTTCTGTTGTTGGTATTAGTCATTAGTATTTGTTTGGTTGAATAGTTATATAGGCATAAATAGNTATTTCTTTTCTTTTTCTGTTGTTGGTATTAGTCATTAGTATTTGTTTGGTTGAATAGTTATATAGGCATAAATAGGTGATGGGTATTGTGTATTATGGCATAGTATATTATTTTAAGTTATATAATCAAGTGTAGCCAAATTCTTCGTGTTTTTATTTGTCATTTGGTATTGTATAAATTATAAGATTTATCATGTCTTTGTTATATCTGAGCTGTTTTGGCTGTGTTTCGTTGATTTATGATGTGTTATCTGTCATTGTTCTAAATTGTATGAGTTAAACATGTTTTTGTTAATATTGAATTATTTTTGGTTATGTATTTATTTATATTTTGGTTGTATTGTAGTGTTTTGTTTTTGTGTGAAAAGAAAAAATAAAAAAAAAAGAGAAAAAGGAAAAAAATAAAAATAAAAATGCGGGGCTGGGGAGCCGGGCGGCGACCTCCACGTGGTTCCTCGCGGACTGGGTGCCGGTTTGGAGAAATACTCCATTCCCTGGGTCTGCCGGAAGGGAAGAAGCGGCAGCTCTGAAGGGAGAATTGTCCTGGATGGCTGTCGTTCTGGAACGGAAAGCAGACTCAGGGAAGAACTCGGTTTAGCGCACTGGGTCGCATCTGGTGTCGCTGGCCCGCCCGGTGATGGTTCTTCCT
>NQII01007871.1:34440-79608 GCA_002778355.1 Clitarchus hookeri | reverse complement strand
TGAACCTTATTGGGGAGGTGTCCCAGAAGGAATATATATACTTTTGATTTTTCGTTATGGTTAGTTTTGACCATAAAATACAACTGAGAGTTATGGATAGGTTTGACCATTAGAAGAAAAGTTTAGTTGATTTTACTATATGGTTCATTTTAACCATAAAATACATCTAAGAGTTATGGTTAAAATGAACCTTATTGGGGAGGTGTCCCAGAAGGAATATATATATACTACATATATATATACAAAAAATATTTAAACAGAAAAAATAATTTACCTATGACTATATTAAAAAATTGTCCTTAAATGTATATGACTACATGAAAAACAGTTTTTATTGCTGGTCTCGGATATTAAATATATATTAATTTATTTTTAAATATAAACCTTCTTCAATGAATATGTCGCGGATAGTAAACAAAGAAATACAAAAAATTCTTATTGCAAATCAATAACCATCTGAAAAAAATTATCTTATTGATGGTCTATGTCTCTCATAGTCATGAGAACTTAACAAACAACTTTGCATTAGAATAATCACTACAAAATATTTATTCGTCCCCCACACACACATACACACACAAGTTATTTCTTCTTTTAAACCCATTGCTCCATCACATGCCCTGATAACTCAGTTGACTGGACGTTAACTATGTTGGCTACCACAAGGTCCGGCAGTTCGGTCACCCATACCTCCACAGAATTTATGAGCTCTGCTAAAAATTTAATAACAGTGCTCCTGGTTATCGCTCGACGACTTAAACTACTGTAAACAAGATGACTACACCAGCGCCTCCTAGCAGGCGATGAAAGGACGAACTACTGCAAACATTACGGCGGACACACACAAGCGCCCTCAGCAGGAGGCGAGGGAACTGTGTAGACGGTGGGCGAAGAAGGTGACAAGATAGAGAACTGAGGTACAAAGGAAAGAGACAAGATCGAATGACAAACAGCCAAGATGGGATGAGAGAGCTTGAAAAAACCACACGGAATGATAGAGCATGAAAATACAAAATGGAATGATAGAGCATGAAGTGGGAAAACAAAATGGTGGACGAAAAAATAGGTCGACAGGAAACAGGACGGCCGACGGAAACAATGTGGCGTATACAAGATGGCGGCAGAGCCGTGGCACCGGAACCCCCAGCCTTTGCCCTAGAGTCTACCAAATACATCTACTGTCACTTCGTCGTATAGTCATTCGTCTTGGTCGTGTGGTCACCGCTAAAGAATTATGTGTGCAGGCGTTGATACGTACAGAACTTCACTTAGAGTAGGTACTGGACAGAGGAAAAACATTTGCTGAATCAAAAAACGTTTGTTTACATTGTTCTTATAGGGTCGATGAAATACTCCGTTGTTCTTATTTGGCTGCCCCAAACAAAGATTTGGTTGGTGGAAACATATATTTGTTTGGCTCCACGTAAATTAAACAGTTTCAGTTAATATTAAAAAACTCGTTGGTCGACCGAGATTAGAACCTTGATCACCTGCGCCCGAAAACTGCGCCGTTGCCACCTCAGCTAAAGCGACTACAGGCGAGGATCGAATGTTTTTAAATACATTAATTTAAAATTTTGGACGGTAACGTGAGCAAATAAATATTTCAAGTTTTACAGCTTTACTTTTTGTATTCGTGTTTAACTGATTTTATTCCGATGATTATGTTATTATGAGGGGTAGTGAAATTTTGTGAAAATATTGAAAGGTAAGTTATATTTTAAAACACCGTAGGGTCGTTTACCTGTTTTGGTTTGCTGAATTTATTTTTGACACGTGTTGACTCTACACACGAATCATGTAGTTGCCGTGCCGATGTTGCCGAATTCTGAGTGGCCCGGTCAAATATAAGAACGCCTTCTCAAGCAGACAGCAACCAATGGCAACAGATAAACTGCTGGTGAGTGCTCATAGTATTGTAGTCTACCACGTACTCATATTTTTTCGCGACAAGTCACTACCTGTAATTATTATTAAGCATCAATGAATACACTAACTGACTCTGTTACTATCCTAATTGTCGCAGAAAAATACGAACAATCTCTGGAGCCGTATTTTCGAACGAGGGCTATCAAACGAGTGGCCAAATACATACGTACAGTTTATTCTAATACATAATATTAAAGAAATAATATATAAATAATATATTAAGAAAATTAAATACTAAAGGACTTAGACTGTGATCAACATAATATGTTGATGACAGTCAGTTATGGCTGTTCACTGTAAAGTGAGCACTTTTGAAGCCCTAGTTACTTTATACTTTCAGTTTTTTTTTTTAACCTTTAACCACCTTTTTAAATAAATATTGTCATGCAATTAATAAACACAGTGTGTATAATCCACCGCATTTGGAAGTCAACGTATAAGGCTAATAACATCTATTTATGGATAATTATTCTAAAAGAGAGGGCTTTCTAAAGTGTCCTCTTTGCCGTGAATAGCCATAAAATTTATTATGTTGCATTTCAAGATTTTTTAACTCAACAAAATATTTTGTTGGGGCAACTAAATATGTTTGTGGTCCTATGCAAGCGAATGTTCCCGTCCTGGGAATGCCACACGATCAGACTTGAGCGACTGGTCCCCTCAAGAGATAACAGAGCTGAACCAACGAAAAAATTGCTTTTAATTTGCCTCTCTACCTGTGTGCAGCTGGTGCGATAAGGAAACAAATGAAATGCCGACAATACGCTGTGACGTCAGCGTAGACGGAACTCTGAAAGCCTGGCTCGCAGCGGAATTGGCATGTCACTCAGCCCAACACGACGTCGAGCGTCGTGCCAATAATGTCGACTATTTTAGCATCATGCTCTTAAATGTCAGAGATAAGTTCTTTGTAGCTACTGGAATTCCGCATCACATGGCTTTAACATGCTATTTTTAACGCGCCAGTGTATTTAAAACAGAATCTCGCTCTCTCTCAAGATTTAAAATTATTTTCACGGTCTTGGGTGTTATTTTGGTTCCAGAGGATGACAATGCCACACGAAGACTAAATAGCCAAGCAGTTATTTTAATATAGTCTCTGATTGGCTGCGCGGGGCTCTGGGAACGGGCCTTGTTTCTGGTTGGCTGTTGAATACTGCGAAATATGTTTTATTGTCTGGGCTGTCAGCTGGCAAGTGACGTCGATTGGCGAACGGCGTTCCAACATTTAGCTGGCCATTGACGCCATTTTGGTGGCGAGTGCGGCTGCAGTTCGCTATAAAAGTGACAAGGAAGTGAAGTGTAGAGACAAACGGTAGTGTTGCACGCGAGCGCATATTTATCATTACTCGCTGGGCAGACCTTACGCCAAAATATTGGTTACGGATCTATCAGAAAGTGATTTGCTATTTTCTGTTATATACTTCCCTTAATGCGTGAATGCTGTTCATAAACGCAAAACAGCAAAACTTCAGAATTGCAGAAAATGCTTCCGAACATACGCATATTGAATACCTACACTCGGTTATAAAACGTAAGTTATTCCATGACGTCTCTCAGAAATGGAGGAATCGTATTATTATTCTGATAACTTCCCTTTGCGCACGATGACACTGCCAAAAAACTCTACGCGACAAGCGAATAAAATTCCCACAGTGTGCATCGGTCACACGACGTGGTACACACTGACACGCGAACCAGGTTATCGTTTGCGCAGGTTATTTTTCTCTGCGACGAGTATAACTGCGTCAGTTAATGACATAGAATTCTGAGAGGCTTTCTTTCCGTCTCCGACATCAGAGTTCTTAGTATATCCTGACGTGTTCTAGAACACAGTGTAGGTTATGCGGTGTTCGTGTTTGTCCTTCTAAAATTCACGATTATTGTCAATAATTTGCTGTATAGAATGTTGCCGTGATGGCTTTCAACAATGACGAAGAAGAACAGAAAAATATACTTGAAATAAATGCCCCGGTACGAAAATGCTAGTCGAAAGTTATAAGGCACTCTGTTGTTCGTAGGTTGCAGGAGACAGAATAAGCAACCCAGTCACTGTAAGGACTTCGACGAATTTTAGATATTGTGGATATGATTAGGATATCCAGTAGGTTTTCTGTGCTATGTGGGCTCATCCACGTGCAAATATTCAATCTGACTCCAAGTTTCGAAATCTATCCGACAGTTACAGGAAGTGTGTCAATTTCCTTCAGGATCGGTAACCTCGGATGAAGGAGAACTTCACAGGTTCGACCGTCCACAGAAACATCATTCGTTCAATCCTGCTCACGTAATACTTCACGTCGCGCCCAATAAATGCTTACTGCACAGCTGCATTATCTACCATAATTTATCCGCTATGTTCTTTATTCACCAATGAATCACTTAATTTATTTAATCAAATGGGGTGTATCGGCTAGTGTTAATCACGGCACTAGTGGTGAAGAACAAACAAGTATATATAAGTTTGCAATGAGCATATGTGCGGTGGTAATCTACGATTAGTTAATATCGCCATAGCTTCTTCCACCTCACTAACTGCAGCAAATGTATTGTAACATGTTCAACATAATATTTGCCAGTGCGTGTGGGTTCAACATGGGTGAGCCCCAGAACATTAAAAAAATATGGCTCGTAATTGCATTAATCGTACGCCTGAAATAACCTCACTTGGTTTCTCTTGTGGGGTATTATACAGGTTGTCGACTAAAAAGGACCTGTAGAGAATTGAGAGAACCTCTTGCAAGAATCCTACTGTGCACGCTACACGTGCTCGCAGCTCGCCACCCTAGACACCTTCATTTGGTCCGCCGGCACGGCCCGGCTGGCGGCAGCTGATGTTAGTGACGGTCCGGTTGTGTACAAAATGTTACAAAAACGTTTGGCGCACATCGACTTACGCGCAACTGATAATATTGAGACTAACGTTTTTAGCACGGCATTAGGCTGCGGCAGGCTGCGCTCGCAGCTCCCTCCCCCCTCGCCGGGCACACCCCGCACCAGGTAAATTCACCCGCCAGCAGTAATGGCGTTAACAGTATCTGCCTATAACTTCGATAGAACTACTCCAGGGATATTCAACCGTGTGCGGCAGAGCTTACTTCGACGTTGTCATACCTTAATCGTAGTTAGGTTACATGATTTTCGACTACTTTTGAAAATTTCTCCACGTCTTCAGAGTAACTGCATAATATTATCAATGATGTAAAGGTTTTACCATTCCACTTTATTAGGCATCTCAAGGAGCTTATGTTTTGTAACTTTCTGCAGACTCCAAGATCATAGTTCCGTATCTAAAATGGCTACTTCTCCGCTATCCCGGAGATGACCTAATCACGACAGCATTCCTTAATTAATTACCACTATTAAAATACACATAACCAAAACTACACATGCACCATAGCACAGCATTGTGCTATAACAATGGGGAATCATTCTCCAAAACGCCAATGCCCGAGGAGATGGCAGCATTGCAAGCCCTGTAACCACTCGCAGGGCCCGTGCTAATGCTGGGAAGACTTACCAAATGTGCAGGGCGTCTGGTTAGAGTTGGCGGGGCGCGAAACAAACTTTTTTTTAAAATAAATTTTACTGCTTCAATTAAAAATCAGGTATGTTTAAAAGTTTGCGTTTCCACGACTTCATTGATGTTGCATTGGTGACGTGGGTAAGAACGGACTTGATTTCCAAGTTCAATTATTTTAAGAAGGTAAGAGACGCTGAGTTCCGGAAACGTGCAGCTAAAAAACCAGAACGATGAATTCGAAGTATATAAAAAAAAAGAATCCTTAATTGACGTCATGCTTGACCAGAGGCCTGTCGCCTGAGCCTGGAGTCCGACTACCCGCGAAGCAATATACTGTTACATGCAGGCCGGTCTGCATCGCTTCCGTTTCCGCTCGAGCGAGTGCAACTGTGGGCCGAAAACAGAGTTATAACGCTACAAGTGCGAAGCGATTTACAAAGGCGAGCTGCTGCGACACTGGCGTAGGAAGAGGACGTGGTTCCAGTACGATAGTAGAGATGGCGCCACACGTCGGTGCGCTTCCATCCCCGATAGTAACAGAGAAAAGAGGGTGATCGCCACCCCCCCCTGATCAACATTACCCCCCGCTTCATTATTATGTGTAGTCAATTCACGGTTACTTCCAACTTTTCTGAAGCCCTGCTGAAGTTCTTCGTTCAGGCTATGCCTTCGCCTAACGCAAACTAAGCTTAACTAAATTACACCAAAACGATTACGCATCGCATTCGTGCGCACTCAGTTAAATTATATTTTGCATTAGAACTATTTCTTACTAGGCCTCGACAACACATCTGTTTTATCTCTCGTTTAATTTATTATAATTAGAAATTATACATCATAATTAATTTGTAAAATATAAGTAAAAGATAAACTGTTTATCCAAAAATAGGATAATTATATGTTAGCAGAAGTATTGTTTCAGGACACCTGAGGGTCGTATCCGAGTAGGTGAGGGATGGAGGTCTTATTAAAAATAAAAGAACTAAACTTGATATTTTATTTATTCACACAGCTATTGCTTACAGAACTCGTGTATCTATCTCCACTATTACTCTTTTCATTTCTCAGTGAGCGTAAAATTATGTGTAAATTTAAACTCTAGTTAAAGTCCTTTTTAATCTCTCTCTTTGAGTGTAGACAGTTAACACATGCACAATTACAACATCATTAACACAAGTTCAGTCTGTCGCTTACCGTAATTTTTAATGTCTTTCAGTCACGCACCCAGTCCAACAGTCCAGCCTGCCAGCCGCACTCTTCACTGCTCTGATGCTCGCAGTCGCAGATTTTTCCTCGCGCTGGTTACTTCTGATGCTACTCGTTTCTCTCCTCGCTCGTCGTCGCACGGTCGCCCAGACTCCCGACGCTCATATACTCTCGGCCCTGGGGCCTGACGCGCTTTTATAGTAGCTGGCCTTGACCTGGAAGGTTCGCCACACCCCGAGCCACGCTGAGAGAAACAAGGTAAGTAATATAGACAATTCTTTAGATAAACGCTGAATTTCTATTTGCTGAAGGTCAGCAGCATGCGAATGACAAAATGTTTATCACCGGCATGAGGCGGAAGAATGCGTGGTGCCACGCTTTGTNCATGAGGCGGAAGAATGCGTGGTGCCACGCTTTGTAACTGGAAACTTTGACAGGACTATCTCTCTCCTGCCATTCACACTTTCCCTAGTCACTTGCCATACGATATCATATCACTTATCTGTCCTCCACACACACTTCGCTTGCTAGCGCAGGGCTATGCCGCGACACGTAACAGCAGTAAACGATCGCGATACATGAAATATTTAGGAAGCATTCACACATGTTATGCATAGGGAGAATAATCGAAGGTTTGATTCGAAAAGTGCGAGGATCCCGCGAATGGCGCGTACAGGCGCTGAGGCAAGTGGTGAGTGAGCAAGCAAGACTAGGCCTTAGAGACAATGCGATTGGGGGCGGGGACGAGCAAAATAGCAGCAGGCGCAACCCTCAAGGCTTCCGCCTGCATGGCGCTTGAAGCGCGTGGTAGTGTGGTTGAAATAACAGTTCTTCTACGAAAGCATTAAACGTGCGTCAAATGTGTTGATCTGCGAAAAGAAAACACGTCAGACGAGGACTGTTGAGGGCTTTCAAGATGGCACACACATTAGCAACACCATTTAGGATTACTCCAAAATGTCTAAAACGGCTTCTTCAAAGTTATGTATCTCAAAATATACGCGTCAAACACACACAAAACTTCTCAAGGGCCCTGTTTTGAACCTTCCTACATACTTTCCATCAATAAAATTATAGGGTCACCACTGAAACTCCCATAGGTACACGCAGTGCGACGAAAACTCTGCGCGTTAATTTAGAGCCCTTGCACTTAGCGGCGTTGGCGCACTTGAGGCCCGGGGCAGTGTCGTCCTTATCGCTCCCGTTCGCTGGCCAGCAACATGTCGGAACGCCTGGCGGCTTACTTGCCAGCCGACAGCCAAGCCAACACAGAATCTTCTACAGTACGAGGGAGCCAATCAGACACCAGGCCCGTTCCCAGAACATCGCGCAGCTAATCAGCGAATGGGTAAGCTTACAACAAAGGAACCGCCACGCCATTTCGCTTCTGACATGTTTACCTATTCTGTGGCGTCGCCATTTTGCTTCGTTGCGCTTGCTACTCTGGAGTATAGTATAGTCGCGGTTTCTTCACACTTTTAGAATCAAACCTTTGAAAAATCATTCCATGTGTGGCGTGCTTGGTTGTTTACTAAATATAGCACGTATGCCACGCGTTTTATATTTGTGTTACCATTAAGGTATCAGGTTATATGACATTTACTTATATTATAAATTATAATATTTCATTCGTAATTGATATGAATAGAAACAGGTCGAATATGTGTGTGTTAGTAATGCCAAGTAAGAAGTACCTACTTCTTATGTAAAATATTACTAGACTGATAGCGACACGAATGCGGTGCATTGTCACCTTGGTGTAATTTTCCTTGGTTAATCTTTGTTTGCATGAGGCGGAGAAATATCTTGGAAGTAGAATATCAGCAGAGCTTGAGAAAAGTTGGAAGTAATCGCCACTGGACTATGCCTAGCCGTTCATAACTTTTTGGTTGTTTCTAAGGGCGTAGGGATTGTTGAAATCCCGTCGTGCCTTTTATTTTTTTTTTTCAGTATAGCCAGGATGTTCTTTCGAAGAGTGAGGGAATTCAACTCTTAATAGAGTAAAATCTCCATGTCAGCGAAATTTGACTGCGAAGCGGTGGAAACTGATGCACTGCAACAATTTATGGCGCCCCAAAGTACAACACTGAAGGAATTTCACTGACTTACCAGTGGTTTTCCACGACACTCGACAGTTTGTATAACTCCGTACAAACGGAGTTAGCCTACTCACCTATCTCCAAGGCGAACCTGGTTCAATCCCCGGCCGGGTCACTCCCGGATTTTCGCATGTGGGATTCGTGCCGGACGATGCCGCTGGTCGGCGCGTTTCCTTCGGGCATCTCCCGTTTCCCCCGGCCTTTCATTCCTGCGCTGCTCCATGCTCACCTCAATCACCCTCATCGGCTCTCAAGAGCTTGCAGTTAACAGCCGNCCCTTTCATTCCTGCGCTGCTCCATGCTCACCTCAATCACCCTCATCGGCTCTCAAGAGCTTGCAGTTAACAGCCGCCCAAATCTCTTCACTCACTCACTCATTGAAATGTGTTCCACTTACACTATACTCTGCGTAAGTAAGTATGCTTAAGTTCGTAGTTGAGCATTGTCTGGATTNTTGAAATGTGTTCCACTTACACTATACTCTGCGTAAGTAAGTATGCTTAAGTTCGTAGTTGAGCATTGTCTGGATTCCCATACTACTCTTTCCTCGCGAGGAATCACTTACTCATAACCAGAGTTTAATACACAAAACTGAATCTGTAAATAACCAAATTTAACTAACTCATTTGACATGATAAGTACGATTAAAATCCAGTAAATTTAGCAAAACAATAATTTTTATTCATACTGAACACGGATAGACCTCGACCCTTTAACGCATGGGAAAAAAATTATTATTTTTATTATTTGATGGTCTATATGTGACACAAAACTAGTATGTAATTTGAGATTGTAAATTTGGTCCCTAACATAAAGACCATATGTGAATGCAATGAGAATGGTTTATTTATTTTGACAATATTTAATTTAGGTTGGAAGTTTATCAGGCATCAGGACTGCCAGATTCATTTGTTTACACGTAATAGGAAGTTATTATTTTTAATATAAGAACTGGTAAGAAATAAATTTTTATTTCAGAGAGAAAGTTGTCAACATTTTATTATGTAAAAAATTGCATTTTGTAACTAGGTGAACCGATACTAGCTACCCTATGAGAAAGAAGTTTATTTAAAACTAGTTTATTGAACATTTTTAGTGTCATGGCAAATGTTTTAAGCTTTAAAGAAGTTAAAGCCATATATTGGATTTTTCGCTTTGGCTGTGGTGGTCTGAGGTGATCACCCACCTAGGAATTGTATGTAATTTACTGATAAACGAGTCTGAATTACAACAATACCAGGCATGTACGTTGGTACGAAGACGTGGTAATGTTTTTAAGTCTAGAAGAGGCCTGTGTTCGGACGACAGTCGTCATTTAAAAGTAAGGTATGGTTCACCTTCCGCGTTTGTATTAAGTGAGTGTGCTAAGACTGTAGTATGCACATATAAACCCGTGAGCTTATTATTTAGGGAAGAATTGTAGACATATAAGAGGAGTAACTACAGCGGTGGAGACGTTTAAAATTTGTATTTTACGTGTGCTGGTTTGGCTAGATGCTATGTCTACAGCGATCAGCATTTTCAGTTACAGATAAGTTTGAATAATCTCAAGAGCGTGCATCTCTCTTTAATTTAAAATTTTAATCTTTGCCACTATTAAATTATCCTTTTTTTCAGTTAGCACACATTTCACCACGAATACTCTGTATGGTATAGAAATGCTCATTGCCATATTTTCATGTTCAGACCTAAAAATTGGCTATCTAGCGTTGGCCAATCTCTGTATAAATTGTTGATTGGTAAGTTAAACCTATCTAAGTATGTTATTTATTGAACATATAAGCACAGTTCTATTAGAATATATAATCTGCCCGCTCATCCTACTAATCTCTAAACATTGCTTCATATATTTTATAAACTTTAAAGGAATCGAGTGTCAACTGCTTCATTTAAGTAGTTATAAAGTAACTAGCTGTTGTATTTTTTTTTGTTTTAGTATGTTGACTTTCAAATAGTAGAACAACGTTCTCGTAAGTATCTGCCAGGTGGTGTAGCAGAAGTTGAGGTTTGGTAAGTTCTAATTGCTGGTCGCATGTCTTCCGTTCCTTATTTCTTTCTACTCATATGTCTGCAGTGTTAGCTAAGCAAAAAACTGTCACGAGAAATACACTATTTATTATTTATTATTTATTACATGACAGCCCTCATGTATAAATTCGGTTTCAGCAGCACTCGGCCTTCAATTTACGCACAAAACTACAGCTGACAAACTAAGGCTTATGAGAAAAAAAAGTAATACATTTATTCAATAAAATTTATATACAGAACTAATGATGTGCACTATTTATGTATTTCATGAATAAAACTTATTGCGAAAACCAAATGCTGCAACTGCATGGTATTTACAGGTAAGAGAACGTAATGTATCTTCAACTGAAATTCACGTCGGGAATAAAATTATTTTACGCCAAGTGACATTTATGACAAATTACATAGGTTATTAGGAACGCGGTGGTGCAGTGGATAGACTACTCGCCTCCCACCTTGATGAACCGGGTTCTATACACGGCGGAGTCAGTCCTGGATCTTCGCATTTGGGAATGTGCCAGGCGATGCCGCTCGTCGGAGGGTTTTCTCGGTGATCTCCCGTTTCCCCCGCCTCTTCATTCCGGTGCTGCATACTCACCTCGCACCATCCTCATCGGCTCTCAAGTCCTCGATGTTAAGAGCCGCTTCACTTTCTCTCTNTATTACATGACAGCCCTCATGTATAAATTCGGTTTCAGCAGCACTCGGCCTTCAATTTACGCACAAAACTACAGCTTACAAACTAAGGCTTATTAGAAAAAAAAGTAATACATTTATTCAATAAAATTTATATAAAGAACTAACGATGAGCACTATTTATGTATCTCATGAATAAAACTTATTGTGAAAACCAAATGCTGCTAATGCATGGTATTTGCAGTTAAGAGAACGTTATGCATCTTCTACTGAAATTCACGTCGGGAATAAAATGATTTTACGCCAAGTGACATTTATGCCAAATGATATAGATTATTGGGAAAGCGGTGGTGCAGTGGATAGACTACTCGCCTCCCACCTTTACGAACCGTGCTCTATTTCCGGCGGAGTCAGTCCTGGATCTTCGCATTTTGGAATGTGCCGGACGATGCCACTCGTCGGAGGGTTTTCTCGGTGATCTCCCGTTTGCCCCGCCTCTTCATTCCGGTGCTGCTGCATACTCACCTCGCACCATCCTCATCGGCTCTCAAGTCCTCGATGTTAAGAGCCGCTTCACTTTCTCTCTNTATTACATGACAGCCCTCATGTATAAATTCGGTTTCAGCAGCACTCGGCCTTCAATTTACGCACAAAACTACAGCTGACAAACTAAGGCTTATGAGAAAAAAAAGTAATACATTTATTCAATAAAATTTATATACAGAACTAATGATGTGCACTATTTATGTATTTCATGAATAAAACTTATTGCGAAAACCAAATGCTGCAACTGCATGGTATTTACAGGTAAGAGAACGTAATGTATCTTCAACTGAAATTCACGTCGGGAATAAAATTATTTTACGCCAAGTGACATTTATGACAAATTACATAGGTTATTAGGAACGCGGTGGTGCAGTGGATAGACTACTCGCCTCCCACCTTGATGAACCGGGTTCTATACACGGCGGAGTCAGTCCTGGATCTTCGCATTTGGGAATGTGCCAGGCGATGCCGCTCGTCGGAGGGTTTTCTCGGTGATCTCCCGTTTCCCCCGCCTCTTCATTCCGGNGTGCCGGACGATGCCACTCGTCGGAGGGTTTTCTCGGTGATCTCCCGTTTGCCCCGCCTCTTCATTCCGGTGCTGCTGCATACTCACCTCGCACCATCCTCATCGGCTCTCAAGTCCTCGATGTTAAGAGCCGCTTCACTTTCTCTCTTGCTTAGGTTATCACTTTCAGGCTAAAAAAAAACATTTAGGCGAAGTGTGTTTTTAGGCAAAGTGACTCGTCACTTACTAAAAAGGTAATGGTCATTTCTATAAACAGAAAGAGCTGTTCTTATTGGCGGTGAAAGGGGTTCAGTATATGCGTTCAGGTGAAGAATACGCCAATGGAAAACTGGAGTGTGGAACGACAGTAAAACGAATTTTGGCTGAGTTACATAACGAATATCAACATCAACGCACGGGCACAAAAAATGGCTGCAAGAAATACAACGGACAGTTATGATATAGCTAATGCGTAGAAGTAATTTTCAATTAACTAAAAACCAATAACAATACGGAAAGGAAAATATTAATTAAGTTTTCCTGAAAGCCATTAATGAATAAATAATTTAAGAAACTTGCCAGAAAATAGATCAGTTTGAACGCCGAAAGATGATCACGTCTTCAGCGATCCTGTCAGAAGCGACACACGGCTTGCTCTGCATGGTGTTTGTAGGTTTTTCACAGTGTATTGAGCACTTTTGAAATCAGCCTACGAGAAATGTTACTGACCCTACCCGCATATATTTTAAAAAACATACTATATGGCATGCACCCAGTAAAGTTGGCAACGACTCGACGGCAGGATTATAATTCCATTACCTTAATGTTGCATTGAAAGTAAACGTTATGAATACTAAATTAATATATTTCGCTTTCTGTTTTTTTTTTTGCGTGTATACACGTGTAAGAATCAGCAAATATGTGCAATATTTACTTTTCTAATGATTTCACAGTTTCACTTGACGGGCGCATGAATAATGCCATGAGGCCGGCGACAATATTAGTTTTAAATATGGCAGAATAATACACAGTACGCATACAACTGTATCATAATAGGGGTTTTAAAAGTCCTCTGTTTGCCGTGAACAGCCTATGACAGACGTCGTTTGTTTTCCAGGGTTTATTCCGTCACGACTCCACGCGGGCGTAAACTTTCGCGTGACATATCGCACGTGCATGCTCGTAAGCCTCATTAAAGCGAACTCATATGTCATGGCCTGCGAATTCCCGGCTCCTCACAGCGCCAATCACTGCGACGGCTCGACACACAATTAAATGTCGATTGGGGACGTATGTTGACAACTTCCTGCTTCTCCGGCCTTTGTACCATTAATTCCTGGTATTTCAACACCACTACATCCTTCAAAGTTCTCCAGCATGTTCGCGCCTAGGAACTGTGTGCCAACGAAATTTTAAACTACATTTCTGTGTGCAAAAATTACAATCGCTCGCAAGCAAAGAATTTTAAAGAAAAAAAGGGGAAATGTTGTATATAAAAAACCGGGAACTTTCCAGGAAAGCTTGGAAATTAAAACTAAAATAAAAAATGGCAGAAATTAAATTTACTGCTTGGCTATACAGTCTTCAACCATGTCTGTTAACTATCGAGAAAACACGACAATGGCTGTTGTATATCTTTTAGCGTAGTGCATTTAGCAAATTCACAAACTGTGATCAAAGACGAAACGTGTTATATTCTTTTATCTTTGAAGTTTTTGAAGTTTGATGGCAATGGTGAGTTGATGTTATTGTGATTGTGTGATTGGACTGTGTCCATTTCCGACCGTGAAACTAAATAAAACTCAAGCTGATTTGGATTTATTGTGTTTTTTTTTTGTGTGTGTTTTTAGTTTTTATTGTTCAGCTGTGTCCACTGATATTGTTTTTTTGCACTGTTATGTTCACTTGTTTGTGGTGTTTTCGTTTTCGTCATGGTGTTGTCTTATTTTGGTTTGTTTTGTTATCTGTCCTGTTTTGTAATATAAGTTGTTCGTCCTACTTTTTGTCGTTTTAATAATATAACCATTTGTTTTCTATTGACAAGGAAAATTTTTTTCCTAATTATCTGACTGCGGTTTTGTAAAAAGGTTTTTTAAATGTTTTTTTTCTTTTTGCTGAGTTCCATGTGTATTTGTATGTGTGTGTGTGTGTGTGCGCGCGCGCGCGCACGCGCTAGTGAGATTTTTTTATATTACGTCATGATCGGCAATGGACACAGTTCAATTACGCCATCATAATAACAATGTTATATAATAATAAGAATTAATTAATTACAAATTTAGCTGGTTCACTAGTAATTCAACTCCTATTTATTTTTAAAATAGTTAGACAAAATTACTGCTCCTATTAAAAGGACATTTACGTAAACACGGTCATACACGATATTAAGTATTATTGAAAATGATTTGTGAGAAGTAGATGCATTGCGGAATTCTTCTAAAGTGTGACATTTCCATTAGTGGTAAGAAAAAACCATTATATTTTGTTGACATTTAAATTACAGTAAGATTTTACGTATCAGTAATGAATGTAATGTTTGTAATCTGTGCTGTCAAACACAACAGCTAATAGGAAATCATGAAAAGAAAGAAAGAATCTCACAGGCATGATTTATTAACCAAAAATCTAAACATTGCAAATAAAAAACAATGTTAATTAAACCTTAAAAACAATCTCAACAAATCAGATTCTATAAGTTTAGATCACACGAGCTTCTTTAAATTGGTTAGTCAATGTAAAGTCGAAATAAAAAAGAATTAATTTATTTGAAATAGTGTAACAACATATAAAAATCCAAGATTATTTTAAGTTCTCATAACATTTCGTTAATATTCGGAAAGTTAGAAAATTCATTACCTAAGGGAAGATTTAACATAAGGTGACAACATGTTTTCATAGAGACCATATTCATGGAAATTACACTTTAAACTGTTTATGACTGGTTACCAAAAAAAATTTACAAGAAGTTTGTTTACATTACCTATAACAAATATGTGATTACATGTTAACCAAATATTTAATACCATTACAATGACAAAAATGAGGTTAAACACCAAAAACCCAATGGTCTAAACATTTGTTCTAATTGAACATGTGGAACTATACCACAAATGAATCTGTTATTTTACAACACTGAAATTACTTAATTCGTAAGTCCAGAAGTTCTTTCCGCTATTTATATTATTCAATAATTCAAAATGTACACTGATGTCTGCAGGAAATTGGCCGAACACGAAAGTGTTAATTGACGCGGTAGAGCCCCGTCTCGGAAACAGAGGTTAAAATCTCCCATGATCGCCGTTATTAACCAGTCAAATAGTCATTGTCAACTGTTACAGAAAGTTGGTTGAAGAAATTACATGGCAAAAAAGGAAAATCTCAAAGAAATATTAAGGCAAAAAGAAATTTCAGCTGCAGGCGGGTCGAAAGAGAATTTAGAAATTACGTTACTTAACTTAAGAAAACTGAAGGAACTATATGTCTGTACGAATTCTCAGAAGGTAATGGCAGAGGCCGGTAAGCATTCCTCTTGACGCTGCCAGCCCATTACCATTCACACTGCTTCGGTACCTGCAGAGGGGAAGGAGGGTAGACGATTGAGTGAGAGAGCGAGAGTGATTTAATGCCCTTTTATACGGTCATATCAATTCTCAGTACAGTTTCAGTTTACGTTCTCGTTTCATTTCAGTTCAGAAGAAGGTTTGTTTTTACACGATCGATCCGTTCAGTTCTCACTGTTCTCAGTTGTTTCAGTTCCTTGTAGCCCTGAACAGAGTGTACACGTGTTTCGCTTTATCTCAACACATATTGTTCATACTGGTTTAAAAGTGTACATGTGTGGTAATATAATAACTCATGGATGAAGACTGTCTCATTGCAATAGCCTTAGCTTTGGTGCTGAAGAAAGAGCGGAAGAAAATAAGCCAATGGAGTGAAGCTTGGCTTCGTAATAGAAATTCATTGTCGCATGTAAATTTAACGACGGAACTTCGCTTAGAACCATGTGATTGGTTGACTTATTTACGGATGAATGATAATTCGTATCTCCTATTATTACGCCTTGTGACGCCTATTATACAAAAGAAGGATACCAATATGAGGGAGGCCATTACTCCTCATAAAAGTTTAAGTGCGACATTGAGATTTGTGGTAAGTGGAAGCACTTACCAAAGTCTTAGGTTTCATACAGTGATATCAACTCCAAGGCTAAGCAAAATAATACCTGCGGTACTCAAGGATTATATACAGGTAGGTAATGCGTTTAAAGTTTTATTCGGAGATGATGAGAAAAGCAAATAGTTTTTATTAAATCATGTTTTTCGTACAAGTAAGCGCATTATTTGTCAGCAAATTGTGTTAAATTGTCTGCAACAGATGCATGGTTACCTTGTATCTCTGGAGGTGATATATTCGTGGAAAACTGGCCTTGCATTGGTTGCAGACTGGTTTGGGATGGCTGCGAAGTTGAGAAATGCCCCGGTGTCGACAGTGGCGTCGAAAAATAATTTTGTGATGGCTGCGGTGTCGATAAGTGGCTCTGTGGTTGGTCTGCCACCCGCTGCGTTGCTATTGATGAGAATGCATTCAAGGTTTGCATATGCCCCTCAAATATAGCAAGGTTTATAATTTTCTTGACATATGGTACCATTTCTGGATGCATATTATTCCATTCATCGGCAACATGCTTTCCAAAGCTGTCATGTTTTCCTACTGGTATATCGTCAGTCTTTTTAAACCTCTCAGCCACCAATTGTAACACTTTCTTGTTTGAAGGAAATTCATTCTTCTTACTATCCGCTGACCGTTTGCTCCCCATCGACCGATTGCTCCCTGATGATGGAGATGGGGTGGGTGTTGTAAATTCTTGATCTGATGGTTGACCTTGTACAGAACATTCATCATCATCTCCATCTTTGTCACTGATGGACTGCGAGTCCTCTTGAAATTAAAAAGAAATGAAATAAAAATAATGTCATTACGAATTAATAAAGTTATTTGCATAATACTGTGTAACTAATTTCAATGTTTGTCTTTGTTTTAGCTTCCACAAAATGAATTCGAATGGAGAAAAGTTGCTAAAGGTTTTCATGATAGATGGCAGTTTCCAAATCGTCTGGGAGCTGTCGATGGCAAGCACGTACGCATAATTCCGCCAACAGGAAGTGGATCACTGTACTGGAATTACAAGAATTTTCATAGTGTTTTTCTCATGGATATTGTGGATTCGAATTACGAATTTATGATGTGTGATGTAGAAACAAATGGAAATATATCAGATTGGGCCGTTATTAGCAATACAAAATTTTAACAACAATTAATTACGAACATTTTACAGTTACCTCCTGATGAAAATCCAAAATATAGTACCACCAAGCTTCCGTATGTATTCGTGGGGGACGAAGCCTTTGTGTTAATGCGAAACTTTTTAAAACCATTTAATAAGAGACAGTTGAATTACGATCGGATGGTCTTCAACTACAGATTATCAAGGGCAAGAAGAATTGTTGAAAATGCGTTTGGCATAATGTCAAATAGATTTAGAATTTTCCATTCTGCTATAAATTTGAAAGACGTAAAACATATGAATATCCTCGTCTTGACATGCTGTTATCTTCACAATTTCTTTATACGGTCTCAACATTCATACATTACACCCGATTTGAATTATATGACCTCAAATGAGATTATTGAAGTACAATGGCTTGTAGATCTACAAAATGACACCAGCAGCGGGAATTCTAGTAATGATGCTAAATATTGTCGAAATAAGTTTGTGGAATATTTTGTAAATGAAGGAAAAGTTGAATGGCAAGATGAGACTGTAAAAAAAACATATTTTGAATATTTTTTTTTGTGGTGGAGATAAACAATTTTTAAATAAAGTAGCAATTTGAAATAAAAATGTATCTGCAGCTATGCATTTTTAATTACTTACAGCTTCCTGATTTTCATCCTCGTTGTCCATAGTGTTAACACTTGTTACAGTCGGTTGTTGGTCGCTGACGAACGAAAGGAGATCATAATGCCATAGTGATGGTTTGTATACTTCTCCAGTTCCTGTTCCACTTCTTTCACCGTCTTTAACCTTTTTAAGTTCTTTGTTATAAGTTGAGCGTAGGCTATTAATTTTGGATTTTACCATCGCCTTTGTAGCATTTTTATCGTATTCGTGGTATTTCTTTAATAGGGGAGTGTAGGCAGCTTCCCTAATGTTTGCATTGTGAGAGCGTGCGTCTGTTTTGCTCCACAAACACAGTGAAGTTTTTATAACTTTCAATGAACTCGACAACAAAATCGTGATCCTTGGACATAGCGACAGTTGTATATGTGCACTGTGCCAAATTTCCAAGAGAACTGACGCGAACGAACGGACTGAGGCATGACGCATTTGTTTACACTTAGGAATTCTAAGAACTGAAATGAAACAGATAGGTATATCCATCCCGTCAGTTCTCAGTCTCCGTTTCAGTTCTCCTTTCAGTGTTTAATTTTCACACATAGGAAAAACTGGCAGTTTGACTGAAACTGAAACTGAACTGACGACTGATATGACCGTCTTAAAGGACCCTTAGTTTGTAAAAGGAAAGAGGGTTACACAAAAAGTTTTCCAGCGCGTAAAATGAAGCACATTCAACGACAGTTAAACTACCTTACTCGTTCCCTGGAAGTGTATATAGGCTTGTGCAATCATGCGAATATTTGTCTGGGAGGTAAGTTTTACGATGTTTAGTATGATAGCGCGAAATGAGAAATAATTGTTTTCATGCCATACTTCGGGAACCGGTCAAGCTATTTCCATCAGATTCTGCTCACAGATAGTGTCATCGTAGGTCATGAAAACTTACGTGATTTAAGTTACTCACGCACTGGTTTTCAAAATGTTGTCCCTGGAAATAATTTTTTGATAATCGTAGTCTACCAAAATTTTAGAATGATTACTATCGAAGTAGATGTTGTGAATCCTACCTCCATAAATTAGTTGGTTGCACGCCAGCTTACGGTACGAGGCGTTCTGTGTTCGAGTCCCAGGTAAGGCACGTGTGTATTTGTTATTGCCTCACTATTATTGCATTTGTTTCTGGTTGCATCTCTTAGTGATATCGCTATCAACGAGACGTCAAAACCCACATCCCATTTAACATTTTCATAACTTCATAAAAATGATTTGAATCCGTGTAAAGGTAAGTAGGATAATTACTTATACTGGTAAATACTTGTTAACCGTTTGATTGCTTACGCTGTAAAAGGTTCTAGTAATTTACGCCGCTTTCCTGTTTGCAGCTGTAACTTTAGTAACCGATATGTAAGGCCCAAAACAAGTAACATTTGTGGTGATGTTAGTGTAGTCTATGTTTATAACAGTATATAAAGAAAACATTTAATAACGTAATTAAAATTTTTTTCTGTATCACAGATATGATTTAGACCTTGCAAAGTGCGATCTATTAGAGCGTTGGATGATGTGGCCTACAGTACTACAAAACTCACAGAGAGTGAATTAACCTATGGGAAATAAACAGACCGAAATATTATGGTGAATGGGAGTTTTTGTAATGATTATACACATTTTTCACCAATAAAAATAAGTAGATGTTGGTAGCACAGAAAGGGCTGGCGAAAAATATTACTAATCAGAAGTCAGTAGCAATGCAGATATGACTGATGAACAGTTTAATAAAGTAGAAATGGCTGGCAATATATAGTAGTCCTGATGGGAAAAAAATATCATTTCTAATTTACCGGTAGTAAGAATGGTTTCGCAAAACTATTTGTTTGTCCCCTTTATATAAAGTTCCCCTCCACCCCCTCCCCCAAAGTGTGCATATCCATAATTTCACAATTGATGGACTTGATGACACTGATGTATCATTTATGCCTGGCATGAGAGTAAAGATCGGTTTATAAGCAATGAGATTACGTCGTTTGTTATTGGTTAAATTATAAATATAAATCTCTTTTGCACACGGCTTTGTAACACATAAAAATCCCAGAAACGAAATAAAACTTTCAAGTGACTTCAGTGATTGTCTCTATAAAGCTTTGTGTTGCTAATTATTCTTGCATTTGGGGCACACAGTGATGGAAGAAGACAATTTAAAGGAGAATCTTCAACACATTTTCAAGCCACTTACATATTTACTGCCTAGCTATAGTCACGTATGGTTGGACAACAAACGCTCTATATTACTGTATAGTGCAACATTTTACAAAATTATGGTGCCATTCATCAAGCCAGGACGGAAAACTGGAAATCTTACTGCTAGTGGCAGTTGCAAATTTAAATACATTACATGATAGAAAATAAACTAATTAAGGTTAAAGAAGAGTAACAATCTCTAATTAAATAAAGATAACGTCTCTTCAAGGAATTTAATGTAGGAGGTAACTAATATGCAAGAAATCTGCCATTAAGTAAATGGCAGTAAATGAATTCACAGTTTCAAAACATGTTATTATTAAGAACCACCAGATGTACGAAAACATGGAATGGGAGAGTGATAAAATTATTAAGAAAAAAATGTATGCAAATATTACAAGAGTAATTTTTTTATTATGAAATAAAACTCTTCTAGGTCCCTCGAAACTATTTAAAGTCTTATTTTAAAATTAAAATAATTTTAAATATGAGTTTTTAATTAAATTACAGCACGTAAAATTTTTCAAGCGGATTAAATATTGGTTTATTTTTTCTCTCTTTCACAGCATTACGTATTGCTCTATACCTTGGGTATTTCATAACGATTTGTATCATACAAATTATTTCTTCTCTATAAAAATATTGTATCTGCTATTTTGGGGCAACCAAAGCTTCCAATTTAATTTTTTTAGGGCTATCAGAAACTCATAAATTATGTAATGGAAATATACTTTTTACAATATTATTTTAAAACCTAATTATTGCAAATTGTTTCGGGAAAACAAATTTTTTTTATAAGTATAGCAGCTTCTATTGTTTATTCTGTTACAGGGCCTGTAACTTACTTATCTCTAGGTCTTTAAAAGTAATTTATAGTTTCATCTTTAATATCTGTGTTATTCGCACAGTTATGGATAAATTAAAATAAACGACTTAATATTTCCTAATATTGACTACAAAAGTAATGAGAGTGCTGGTTTTCTAACCAAAATAGACTCTGAAAATCAAGTGAAGTGTGTTTAATACCCAGAGGTAATGTCAAACACCGAACGCAGNTCAAACACTGAACGCAAATAAAAACGTTTCGGCAGAAATAGAGAAAACCAATATGGTTACCACATTACGTCTACCCAGTTATATAATAGTTGGCTCATCCATGCGAGGGTGAAGCATTAGGGTACACATAATTTGGCCTAAAAGTAATTTGGTCTCGAATTATTTTAGGCCAAGTGAATTTAGGCTAAGTGACTTCTAGGCCAAGTGACTTTTAGGCCAAATGGAATTTAGCCGAAGTGACTTTTAGGTCAAATGCAATGTAGCCCAAGTGACTTTTAGGCCAAATGGAATGTAGCCGAAGTGACTTTAAGGCCAAATAGAATGTAGCCAAAGTGACTTTAGGTCAAGTGACATTTAGGCCAAGTGAATTTTAAGCCATGTTAATTTTGGGCTAGATGACTTTTAAGCAAAGTAACTTTTTGCCAAGTGACTTTAAGGCCAATTTATATTTAGGCCAAATTACTTGGCGAAATGAAATTTTTCCTGAATTTTAGTTTAAATTACTTTAATGCCAAGTGACTTTTAGGCCAAATGACGCACTTCCAACCATTTGACAGAAATCCTTAGGTTTAACACAGATCTCCATGGTTTGCCCAGGATCCCACCGAGCGAGGTGGCGCAGAGTTAAACGTTCAGACACGCATTCTGGAGAACCTGGGTTCTGATACACGATCCAGCATCTCTGATTTCGGTCCTCTATTGTTTACCAAAATCACTCCAGACTAATGCTTGAATGGCCCCTTACTACAGGCTATGGCCGATTCCTTCCCCGTTCCTTTTTCTACGGGCAATTATCTCCATCTCTAATGACCTCCCTGTCAAGTATACGTTAAGCCCAAACTAACTACCCGGGATAAAAACCCAAAGAGACATTTATCCGTAGGTAGTGCTTTAGCAACCTCGGATCATCAGACAAATAAAAACTTTCGCTTCCGAAAGGGCAGGTTTTGTTGGCGAAGTTATAACTTGATTCGATTTTGAAAACGGAATTATGCATTAATTTTTGTGGTTAGAAAATATTACGAAGCTACAAATTTAGGAAATCGATATTATTAAAATACAGTCATATTGGCTTAAACGCTCAAAGATAAGTAGGCCAGCTCAAATTATTACTTTAATAACATTATTTAGTCAACTGTTGTAGTGTTTAAAATATTGTTTCAAATATAAAACGCTTTCTATAATTTGTTCTACATCTGATTTTCTTGAATGCAATTACCATGGAGTTAGACATTTTTAAAAGGAATATATTAGAATTTGGCGCTCTTCGGAGATAATTGTGTACCAAATTACGTGCGATTTTAAGCATAGTTTTCCTAAAGTGTTTGTTGAAGCGGTATTGGTAACGGCCGTACTGGAGTGCTGCAATTGCTTCCATGATGTGCACTCTACCCTGATTGAAACACTCTCACTCGTTCCTAAATGGCAGTTCTTGTATCTAATCACGGCCATTTGTACCGAGTTTGTTGCGGATGGTCCAGAGCTCACAATATTCCAGTTACTCTGTAGGGAACCTCCAAGCACTTCGTTTTTATATGGAACACTGTTCCGCAAGTAAATTAAATGTTATAGAATTCATACAGTCAAATGGTTTTGGTCTTGTAGCTTTTCTTTAATTTACAGTAAGTATTTTTCCGCTTAGAAATAATAACTTCTCTACTAGCTGGAATGGAACACTTTAATAATAGTTGTGAAAAGTACTTACCTACGACTTAATGATATAACTGACAAATTAAACATATAAAAAAATTGCATGTCATTTATAATAACTAACTTTTAAATACCAGAAATAAGAGTGTTATAAAATATATGTTGGAGATAAATTGTAGATGTGTTTCCTTCAGCGATACATTTCTATTATTTATACGGTTTTTATTTTCCCTGTTTCACGAGAGCATCATAGTAACGAATATAACCTCTGTGTCTTATTATACAAAACCATTCTACCTAAGGAAGCTTCAGGACGTTCAAGAGTAAAAATTATTTTCTATATGTTTAGCATAATACATATCTGGCCGTTGTAATGCCCAGTGATAGCCTAAAAATGTGTCAAAGGAGGAAAGTAAATTAAAATAAATAATATGAAGGAACTACATATATGTAATTTTTATTTATTTCGAAGTAAATATCTAAACAGAAAAAAATTTATACGTTAGACTAGCACTCAAAATAATTGTCCATGTGATCAAAATGTAGTGAAGAATATTTGCCTCGAAATTTCTTTTGTGGTTCGCTCGTACTTAAATTTTAACATTTGAAGTAAACTTAAAGTAAAAATAGCGGGAATGTTAAACTTTAATCGCACCGGCAGCAAGTGAAGAATGTTAAATAAACTTTAAAATGTCACATCCATGACTTCAAGAAGCATTTTCGCTGCAATACATCTTTGTGCTAATATTAAATTTTAAGAGTTAGTAGTAACATTTTTTTTTATTTTAAAATTCTCGTATTTAAGCTAAAGAAAATGGTAACTGCTAGTTATCAAATTATTTTATGGTTTTATCAACTTGCCACTAAATGTTACGAAACAATAAAAAAGCCTCAAAATCCAGAAAAAATTTCTGTCTCTCGAACTCAATGAAATTTATGTAATGTACTATCTCTAATCCCACAGTTGCACGTAAACGTTAAATAATGAACTGGCGGTCACTCAACAGCCTTAAAGTCGCCACAGGCGACCGAACGAGAGCGATGCACAACTGTGAGCGAGTGAAGTGATTTGGGCGGCTCTTAACAGCGAGGCCTTGGGGGCGGTCGAGGTAGATTAAGGTAAATATGGAGCAGCGGCGGAATGGAGGGGCGTGGGGGTATGGGAGATCCCCGAGAAAACTCGCCGACCAGCGGCATCGCCCGGCACGATTCCCACATGCGAAAATCCGGGAGTGACCCGGTCGGGGATTGAACCCGGTTCGCCTTGGCGGGAGGCGAGCAAAATAACCGCTTAGCCACCGCAGGCCCGCACAACTGAGGGTTGGCACTCCCCCACGCACAGTTTCGGTATTCCGCCTGCAAAGTTCATGCGACCACGCTACACTGCACGCAAAATTTACTTCACTTACACTGAAGGAAAGGCCTACGAAATAATTATTCGCATACGACCAAAAACATATTTAGTGGCCCAATAAAATATTTGTTTGAGTAAAAAGATTTTGTAAAGCAGCAAAGTCAATTTTGCTAATCTAAAAAAATAGATGCTTGAAAAAAAAATCTANCTAATCTAAAAAAATAGATGCTTGAAAAAAAAATCTATGTGTTGGGCTAAAAGAAAATAGACTGTCAACAAAATATTTAGTTGAATCAACTCTATATATGTCTGTTTGGCCACTTATTTGATTGCCTTGATTTGAAAATACAGCCTTTGTGTTTGTTTGCATTTTTTTTTACATTTAGGTAGTAAGAGCGTTCGTTAGTGCTTTTATTGATGCTTAATGACGGTACAAACTTCGCAATAACATAGGTTCAACAGAAAACTAAAAAGCATATCTTTAAAACTTGAAGTTATTATTTTTACATGTTGGCCGGTATTTGAAATTTATGTATTTAAAAACGTTCTAACTTCGTGTGTCGTCACTTTAACTGAGATTGCCGGGAAGCAACTCTCGGGCGCAGATGATATATATTTTCGAATTTCCATCGGGCTTCCAGTTTTTCTTTATTTTATACTGCTCACAAAAAGTTTTACATATATCAGAATCGAGGATCGTATATTGAATAAAAGTAGTTTACATTACATGTTGTACTCCTAATAGCACACAAATTAGAAAAAAAAAACATTACTAGTTTACATCATCCCAGTATGAATTAAACCAGAAGGCATAAACTGGAAAACAACTTAAACAAAGGTATCTCATCATTGTCAATAACAACGATGGTCTTCCCCGATGCATTGACAAACATCAGAAAGGCGCAGGACCTTAAAGATTCCTGAGGCACGCTTGTATCCGACGAGGCATGCCAAAAACAAGATCACTAAGCATTTACTGACGTAAATTATCCCATTTCTCAACTGTGGCTGTTGTTAAGGCCTAATGTTGAGCCTACTGTGCGTAGGTACGTGCAATACGCATGTCGTTAGATAGGAAGACGCCAATGTCGACATGATTCACACAAAAGAGGAACGATCTACTCCTACTAGAAACATAAATATTACGTATTCATTGGCGAACGGGGCATGTGCTATACTTTTTGTGAGCAGTATAAGCCAAGCTGTTTTTAATGTACGTTGTGCCAAANGTTGGCGAACGGGGCATGTGCTATACTTTTTGTGAGCAGTATAAGCCAAGCTGTTTTTAATGTACGTTGTGCCAAATAAATCTTCGGTTGCGCTGACAAAATCTATGAACAACAAAATAATTTGGTCTCATGAACAAAATATTTTCATGTCCCTATACAAATAATTAATGTGTTTGCGCCAATAAAACTTTGTTTGATTCAACAAATCCTTCTCTTGTGTGGTAGGTAGGTAGGACTTGAAGTAGAAGTGGAGCAGATAGTTTCCAGTGGAGTAGGCCTACTCTATGCGACTCTTCAACATGCAAAAACCCATTAAAAAGTAATGCACACACTACGAAAATTGTCAGAAAGCTACGCCTAATGTTGCATTTGAAAGAAGAATTCCTGTGTTTTAGAAAGACTGTAAAATATTTTGCCTGAATTAGCTTACTTACAAGTTTCAAAAATAAACTAACCAAAGTATGTTTTTGATCTAAAATTAAAAGTTNTTTGCCTGAATTAGCTTACTTACAAGTTTCAAAAATAAACTAACCAAAGTATGTTTTTGATCTAAAATTAAAAGTTGTTCTATTTTAAATGTTTCATGAAGCCAATTTCACTGAAACCAAGATCATAATAATAATAAAACAGGTACAATATAATAAAAAATAAGTAATCAATTTTTTAAATATTTGATAATTTATTTACTTTAATGGTGAAAGTTATTATTCCTATAACCGAAAATAATGTGCTTTATACACTTAAAATTGTAAAACCTATTTATAAATTTTTTTTCTAATATTTATTAAACGGTTTATATAAATCGATTGAGTTATTTGGCTTTCTTATATTAATTATTAATGTGGTTAAGATAGGAGTTGAAAGAGTACATCAAAGTAACTTAATGCCATTTGCATATGCATGACCAAAATCACATGATAAATAAAGGAAAGAAGACATCAAAATTTTCAACTGTTATTCCATGTTGTATATAACAGATCTATCATTAAAAACCGATAGAATAGCAATTGTTTTAAAAAAATGTAGAAAATTTTAAAAATTTTATTATGTTATATGTGTGAAATAATAATTTAATGCACAGTTTGTGAGTATAAATTTACGAAAATATAAAATTGTGTATTTCCAAGATGCATGCAAATTAATCACTTTTTCTCTTGATGTGTGACGGGCAAATGGGATAGGAATTGCGCTGTATTCACACCCTGAGGGGAAGAACCCTCGGGGCTGTCCCGACGTTTAAGGGCACACTGGGAAAAACAGAAGTTGAGAGAAACAGGGTAAGTCCNCGGTCCAGCATCTCTGATTTCGGTCCTCTATTGTTTACCAAAATCACTCCAGACTAATGCTTGAATGGCCCCTTACAACAGGCTATGGCCGATTCCTTCACCGTTCCTTTTTCTACAGGCAATTTTCTCCATCTATAATGACCTCCCTGCCAAGTATACGTTAAGCCCAAACTAACTACCCGGGATAAAAACCCAAAGAGACATTGATCTGAAGGAAGTGCTTTAGCAACCTCGGACGCAGAGATCCTCAGACAAATAAAAACTTTCACTTCCAAAAGGGCAGGTTTTGTTGGCGAAGTTATTACTTGATTCGATTTTGAAAATGGAATTATGCATTATTTTTGTGGTTATAAAATATTACGAAGCTACAAATTTGGGAAATCGATATATTGGCTTAAACGTTCAAAGATAAGTATCTCATATGATTACTTTAATAAAATTATTTAGTCAAGTGTTGTAGTGCTTAAAATATGGTTTCAAATATAAAACGCTTTCTATAATTTGTTCTACATCTGATTTTCTTGAATACAATTACCATGGAGTTATAAATTTTTAAAAGGAATATACATATTAGCATTTGGCACTCTTCGGAGATAATTGTGTACCAAATTAGTGCGATTTTAAGAATAGTTTTCCTAAAGTGTTTGTTTAGGCATTATTGGTAACGACCGTACTGAAGTACTGCAATTGCTGCCATTATGTGCACTCTACCCTGATTGAAACACTCTCACTCGTCCCTAAATGGCAGTTCTTGTATCTAATCACGGCCATTTGTACCGAGTTTGTTGCGAATGGTCCAGAGCTCACAATATTCCAGTTACGCTGTAAGGAACCTCCAAGCACTTCGTTTTTATATGGAACACTGTTCCGCATGTAAATTAAATGTTATAGAATTGATACGGTCAAATGGTTTTGGTCTTGTAAATTTCTTTAATTTACCGTAAGTATTTTGTCGCTTAGAAATAATAACTACTCCACTTGCTAGAATGGAACACTTGAATAATAGCTGTGAAAAGTACTTACCTACGAAATTTAATGATATCACTGACAAATTAAACATATTAAAAAATTACATGTAATTTATATTAACTAACTTTTAAATCCCAGAAATAAGAGTGTTATAAAATAATTGTTGGAGATAAATTGTAGATGTGTTTCCTTCAGCCATACATGTCTATTATTTATACGGTTTTTAATTTCCTGTTTCACGAGAGGATCATAGTAACAAATATAACCGCTGGGCCTAATTATACAAAACTATTCTACCTAAGGAAGCTTAAGGACGTTCAAGAGTAAAAATTATTTTCTATATGTTTAGCATAATACATATCTGGCTGTTTTAATGTCCAGTGATAGCCTAAAAATGTGTCGAAGGAGGAAAGTAAATTAAAAGAAATTATATAAAGGAACTATATGTAATTTTTATTTCGAAGTAAATATCTAAAGATAAATAATTAATACGTTAGACTAGCACTCAAAATAATTGTCCGTGTGATCAGAACGTAGTGAAGAATATTTGCTTCAAAATTTCTTTTATGGTTCGCTCGTACTTAAATGTTAACATTTGAAGTAAACTTTAAAGTAAAAATAGTGAGAATGTTAAACTTTTATCGCACGTGTAGCAAGAGAAGAATGTTAAATAAATTTTAAAAAATCACATCCGTGACTTTAAGAAGCATTTTAGCTGCAATACATATTTGTGCTAATATTAAATTTTAAAAGTTAGTACTAATTATTTTTTAATTTTAAAATTCTCGTATTTAAGCTAAAGGAAAATGATAACTGCTAGTTATCAAATGATTTTATGTTTTTATCAACTTGCCACTAAATGTTACAAAACAATAAAAAAGCCTGAAAATCCAGAAAAAATTTCTGTCTCTCGAACTCAATGAAATTCATGTAATGTACTGTCTCTAATCCCACAGTTGCACATAAACCTTAAATAATGAACTGGTGGTTACTCAAAAGACTTAAACTCGTCGCAGGCGACCGAACGAGAGCGATGCACAACTGTCAGCGAGTGAAGAGATTTGGGCGGCTCTTAACAGCGAGGCCTTGGGGGCCGTCGAGGTAGATTAAGGTAAATATGGAGCAGCGCCAGAATGGAAGGGCGTGGGGGTATGAGAGATCCCCGAGAAAACTCGCCGACCAGCGGCATCGCCCGGCACGATTCCCACGTGCGAAAATCCGGGAGTGACCCGGTCGGGGATTGAACCCGGTTCGCCTTGGCGGGAGGCGAGCAAAATAACCGCTTAGCCACCGCAGGCCCGCACAACTGAGGGTTGGCACTCCCCCACGCACAGTTTCGGTATTCCGCCTGCAAAGTTCATGCGACCACGCTACACTGCACGCAAAATTTATTTCACTTACACTGAGGGAAAGGCCTACGAAATAATTCTTTGCATAGGACCAAAAACATATTTAGTGGCCCAATAAAATATTTGTTTGAGTAAAAAGATTTTGTAAAGCAGCAAAGTCAATTTTGCTAATCTAACAAAATACATGATTGAAAAAAAAATCTGTGTTGGGCTAAAAGAAAATAGACTGTCAACAAAATATTTAGTTGAATCAACTCTATATATGTCTGTTTGGCCACTTATTTGATTGCCTTGATTTGAAAATACAGCCTTTGTGTTTGTTTGCATTTTTTTTTTACATTTAGGTAGTAAGAGCGTTCGTCAGTGCTTTTATTGATGCTTAATGATGGTACAAACTTCGTAATAACATAGGTTCAACAGAAAACTAAAAAGCATATCTTTAAAACTTGAAATTATTATTTTTACATGTTGGCCGGTATTTGAAATTTATGTATTTAAAAACGTTCTAACTTCGTGTGTCGTCACTTTAACTGAGATTGCCGGGAAGCAACTCTCGGGCGCAGATGATATATATTTTCGAATTCCCATCGGGCTTCCAGTTTTTCTTTATTTTATACTGCTCACAAAAAGTTTTGCATACACCAGAATCCAGGATCGTATATTGAATAAAAGTAGTTTACATTACATGTTGTACTCCTAATAGCACACAAATTAGAAAAAAAAACATTACTAGTTTACATCATCCCAGTATGAATTAAACCAGAAGGCAAAAACTGGAAAACAACTTAAACAAAGGTATCTCATCATTGTCAATAACAACGATGGTCTTCCCCGATGCATTGACAAGCATCAGAAACTCGTAGGACCTTTAAGATTCCTGCGGCACGCCTGTATCCGACGAGGCATACCAAAAACAAGATCACTAAGCATTTACTGAGGTAAATTATCCCATTTCTCAACTGTGGCTGTTGTTAAGGCCTAATGTTGAGCCTACTGTGCGTAGGTACGTGCAATACGCATGTCGTTGGAGAGAAAGACGCTAATGTTGACATGATTCACACAACGTAGGTTCGATCCACTCCTACTAGAAACATAAATATTACGTATTCGTTGGCGAACGGGGCATGTGCTATACTTTTTGTGAGCAGTATAAGCCAAGCTGTTTTTAATGTACGTTGTGCCAAATAAATCTTCGGTTGCGCTGACAAAATCTATGAACAACAAAATAATTTGGTCTCATGAACAAAATATTTTCATGTCCCTATACAAATAATTAATGTGTTTGCGCCAATAAAACTTTGTTTGATTCAACAAATCCTTCTCTTGTGTGGTAGGTAGGTAGGACTTGAAGTAGAAGTGGAGCAGATAGTTTCCAGTGGAGTAGGCCTACTCTATGCGACTCTTCAACATGCAAAAACCCATTAAAAAGTAATGCACACACTACGAAAATTGTCAGAAAGCTACGCCTAATGTTGCATTTGAAAGAAGAATTCCTGTGTTTTAGAAAGACTGTAAAATATTTTGCCTGAATTAGCTTACTTACAAGTTTCAAAAATAAACTAACCAAAGTATGTTTTTGATCTAAAATTAAAAGTTTTTCTATTTTAAATGTTTCATGAAGCCAATTTCACTGAAACCAAGATCATAATAATAATAAAACAGGTTCAATATAATAAAAAATAAGTAATCAATTTTTTAAATATTTAATAATTTATTTACTATAATGGTGAAAGTTATTATTCCTATAACCGAAAATAATGTGCTTTATACACTTAAAATTATAAAACCTATTTATAAATTTTTTTTCTAATATTTATTAAACGGTTTATATAAATCGATTGAGTTATTTGGCTTTCTTATATTAATTATTAATGTGGTTAAGATAGGAGTTGAAAGAGTACATCAAAGTAACTTAATGCCATTTGCATATGCATGACCAAAATCACATGATAAATAAAGGAAAGAAGACATCAAAATTTTCAACTGTTATTCCATGTTGTATATAACAGATCTATCATTAAAAACCGATAGAATAGCAATTGTTTTAAAAAAATGTAGAAAATTTTAAAAATTTTATCATGTTATATGTGTGAAATAATAATTTAATGCACAGTTTGTGAGTATAAATTTACGAAAATATAAAATTGTGTATTTCCAAGATGCATGCAAATTAATCACTTTTTCTCTTGATGTGTGACGGGCAAATGGGATAGGAATTGCGCTGTATTCACACCCTGAGGGAAAGAACCCTCGGGGCTGTCCCGACGTTTAAGGGCACACTGGGAAAAACAGAAGTTGAGAGAAACAGGGTAAGTCCCTAGAAATAGCTGATATAAGCCCTCGACGAAGGAATCAGGGGGTGACCCCAACGAGAATTAATGCAGACACAGCTCCCAGTAATCCCCAAGACGTCATGCCGCACCCCCCCTCCACCATCGTAGNTTTCCACCATCGTAGGGGTGCACAAGCCGCTGACGAGACACGAAATCCTACACAAAAAACGCTTGAGGTACACAGGGTATTTCCCGATTTCTCTCTCGAGAAACTGCCGACAGCTAACTTGAATATAGCGGGATACGGGTTATATTCACGAGGCTTATGAGGCAGGAGGTCAGTGGTTCGGGAGCAGTTGTTGACGATCAGTTGTTCAGCCGAGACGGGAAGGAGTTGTTCGGCAGCTGCGATGCGAGGTGGAGAAGGCCGTTAGTGCGAGAGACAGTCGTATCACCAGGCCGGAGTTCGGATCCTGGCCGAGTCAATTATCGCCAGCCGAAACGGGAGTTGTTCGGCGGCACCGCTGCAAGACGAGTTAGGTGTTCCACCGGAACGGGAGGCGAAGCAGAGACGAGAGTAGTCAGTCGGGTGACGGGGAACAGTGCCGAGAATATGAGTAAATTCCCGGAAGCGAGTGGCAGCCCCAGACCGAGAGGCGCCATTTCCCCAGAAGGCGTAGTCGTATGCCGTAAGGTGACGAGGCAAGCAGTCAGTCAGTAAGTCAATAGTGATGTCACCGGGGAGAGAACCCAGGAACAGCCGAAACTTCATGTGTAAATTCCCGAGACAAACCCAGTAAAAGTGCCGAGAACTTATGAGTTCATTTCCAAAACGTAGTGGCAGTTTCCGAGGTGGGGAAGTCAGAAATGCGGGCCGGATCGTTGCGGACTTCGCCGAGGAGACGCGCTCTCCTACGAGTAACGCCAGCCGAGGTCGCAGAGAACGCACACGTCCCAGGAAACCCATCCCGGACTTCCGAGAGAGTCAGTAAAATCCGCAGGAAGAAGCCAGCTGAGTAGAGCATGCCAACGAGAGCCAGTCCGAGGGCCTGGCAATAGGCCACCCAACTCACCATGCCTCAGCTGCCAATGAAGACAACTCATCAAAAGCCGCAGTCACAGATAAGTAGAGAAACGTCTCCCTTCAACAACCTTCCCCGACGCGTAGTATTCAGCCCGCTAGCCCTTCAGGCTTACGACTTGCAGGGGAGTTCAGTCTCGCCAGTGTGTGTAAATACCTATGTTACCTTCAGACAAATAAAATACTGGTGTGTCAAATAACGGAGAATACGAGTATTTGTTTACCTCTAACGCAACAACCACAGGTGCCCTTAGTCCGCACCAAAGTAATTTAACTAAATAACCTACTAGCCACCATCCTGTACAATTCAGGTGGCCTAGTAGCGTCACTATATATATGTTTGATTTTTGAGAGCCATAGCTAAACGGGAGGAACTGGTTGAGAAAACTCAATGGTTACTGGCATTAACCGAAGTCAAATTATGTTCTAGAAAGAATTAATTAGGGAACTGTATCCGGTTTTAGAACTGTAAAGCCTGTTTCACATGTATGCCGAGATCACCGAACAGAGATAGCGGACAGAGCAGACAGAATTTAAGAGACGTTCCGCTATGAGCAGAAAATAAACGTAAAAAAAACAGCAGACGACCTTCCGGAGCTATCCTAACATAACAATTTCCACTTATTAAAGAGAGAAACACACACACACACACACACACACATATATATATATATATATATATATATACATATATATATATATATGAGGCAATATTCTACCGAAAACTTACTTACGCCTGCTTTTTACTGTTTCCTTTATAATAAATCGCTAACTTTTATTTACCTACAAAAGGTTTGAAGTACGTTTTTCACTGATGCCCTTTCCTTTGAAAATAACCTCATTGCATAGGAACTTAGGCTATTGTCAATGCTTCTCATTTTATTTGTTATCTCGATACAGTTTCGCTGACTGGTCCCATAACGAACGTCTTTCGCGTACGTGGTTAATCTTTAAAGCGCAGTTAATAGTCGGCATTTTTCTTAATGGGAAATACCGGCGCACCAGCTCTTCCCGCGAGCAGACAATTTCGACGTTGGCTCAACTTGTCGGAGAGGCTCGTGCGGAAAACGCAGACGAGTTCTGATTGGCTGTTCCAGCTTTCCGCTCGTTCTGTTCGCTGATCTCAGAGTACGTCTGAAACAGGCATTAGAACTTCAGTCCCACGCTGAAGTACACTTCAAGGAACGTTGCTTGAAACATTTATTTTTTGCCTCCAATACTCTCTGAGGTAAGAACGTCAAATAAACTGCAAAGAATGCATCGGAAGTTCAATAAAAAAAATGGAATATTTCGTCAATTAGATATTTTGCATAAAATTATTAGTTATAGATGAATATTGCTTTTAGTACTGGGTGAGAATAGGTATCCGCGAACAGCTAGGTACCAATGGGGTGGCGCACCATAAAGGAAACATTAGACCGTCCCCTTCACATTGACGTGTCGAATGCGAGCTCGCTACCCCCTCACCACCACAAACCTTGAGTTACGAACGCTATTCAAACCGTAACAACGGACATGCTGACAAGAGCGTGGAACGAGTTTGATTATCGCGTAGATGTCGTTCGGGCCGCTCGTGGTGGTCACATCGAACATTTATGAATGTAAGGTAAACAAACTTCACGGTTCCACGGTTCATTTTATTTGTCAATCCAGGTTGTAGTTTGTTTGGTTTTGATATTATAAATCTTCAAAGTTGGGGTATTCTTTTATACTCATCCTGTACATTAAATGCAACAACAAAGATAACTATAATAGTTAATTTCTAATATTTTACTCTGCAGTTCCCGGGTCATATTATTTTAGTGACATATTCTGAGTAATTATTATAATTGACTTCGTGATCGTGTTTTTGTAATATGTTATTTATAAAGCATTTAGAATGGAAATATGTTTTAAATCTGAATTAACGAAAAACTCTTATTGGTGCTTAACATTCAATTAAATATATTGTAGAAAATTGTTGTCTGCATATACCAAATATATCCATTCTTATTTCCTGTGCAACTTAAATCGTTCTTTTGTGACGATTTCGTTAGTGTATGGGCTACTTTTTAAAGAGTGCTGCACGTGGTATAATAGGGTATAGTGCCCCATTGGAAACCAGACTACTTTACCTTAACCTCTTGTCGGCAGAAAGGTAATTGGAAACGGAGTTAGATGCTCAGGGACGATGGGAAAGGGGGGCGTGGGAATTGGCCATGGCCTGTAGTAAAGAACTATTCCAGCATTCGCCTGGAGTGATTTCGAAAAACCATGGAAAGCCATAATTACAACTGCGCCAGCTCGCTCGGGCAACAACCGTATAAATACGTCACTCGGTACTGTAAAACTGTCGTATACTTTGTCCTTATTAACCTTTGTTCACTGAGATTAACCAGGAACCTACTGTAACAAGCAAAAGTGTTGGAAAAGTTCACAGATGGTCTATTCGCAGTTTCCTCACACTTTTTAAACAGACCTTCGACAAACCACCCCATGCATTACGTTTTTTGGTAGTTCCGTTAATATATTACATATCTCGAGGGTTATATACTTCTGTTAACATAGAAGTAGCATACTTTTAGTTTAAGATAAACCATTACTTAAATGATATATATAAATAACAATATGTTAATTATAATTAGTATGGTTTTAGAATGTGCAGCGACACATGGAATGGAAATGGGTCAATACGGAAAACAACGCTTTAGTTAGTTTCATTCTGTTGCCATTCCATAGAAAAATTCAGAACAGTGTTCAGAAATATTAACATACGATAAATTCTCCAGAATCTGCAATTTTTTCATCTCTCTCTACGCCATTTATCAATTATTATTCGCGCAGATGTGATGTTATTTAAATTTTTTAACAAATGGGAAATGCATTGTAAATATTACCACTTTGGGGTGAGGTTTACTGTGTATTACAGATATTAAAATATATGTGTTGTTTAAAACAAAGTAAAAAAAAAAAAAATTAAAAAATTAAAAGTTTTTATTAAACTTGTTGATGATTACTGAAATAGAATATATTTAAAATATGATAATACAAAAATCTCCTTTACATATAGCGCATAAACCATAAACCCCAGTGTAGGACTAAACATCTAACTTTGACTGTTGCTCATGATAGAGCACGCACAATGCAATAGTCTTATATGTAACATTTACTACACTGAACGTTTGTAAATTTAATAGATAATCCTCTACTTGGACGTGGAAATGTGGTGTACACGAAGTGATATCGTTAAATAGCTTTCAATCAGCCACTTACCCGTTCTTCATTGTCAGGAAACTTACAGCCGCGAACTTTAGCCTATCAGAGTGGCCGCGGTGGTGTAGTGGTTAGATTAATCGCCTTCCACCTAGGCAAAACGGGTTCGATTCCCGGCGGATTCGCCCCCGGATTTTCGCCGCTGGTCGGCGGGTTTTCTCGGGATCTCCTGTTTCCCCACCCTTTCATTCCGGCGCTGGTCCATATTCACCTCACTTCATTCTCTTCGGCTCTGAAGACCTCGATGTTAAGAGCTGCCCAATCTCTCACTTTAGCCTATCAGAGTTGGTTTCCAAGATACTGACAAACACAAATCTTAAAAACCGTGGTGTACGTTTTACATTTTAAGAATCAATACGTATAACTAGAGTACAAACCACTACATGCCTTCACTAGCCAAGGCTTACCTATATTGTCAACTTGTGGTGATATCCAAGTCTCGATATAACTCACATTCCTAGTTAAGTCTTTGTATTAAGTCCTGAAGTCTCGGTGGTAGCAATCAATTTTTTTTTTGAAAATTTAACTTGACACTATATTACAAATTATTAAACTCGCGTGAATAAAACAAGCTAGTATAAGTGCCCGCCATTTGGAATATATACGTGTGTGTATATATATATAATTGCAGAAACTGTTTTCAGATGTATCGATGACTGTTGAAGTTTTTATAAAGTAGAGGAATGGAGTAATTTAATATACATATATGTCTATAATTTCATAAATTCTTAGTGAACAGTTAGCCAGCTGTGCAGTGTCATTTTCACGCAGCCTGTTTCACTACTTCCTCAACATCTTTACCGTACGCATGACGTCATGGGGTTGAGCAACCGTGGCCTTGAACACGTATCCTTGCACTGCATCGATACAGAGAATACAACAGGTGTCAAATCCACTCAGCGTCATGTAGCAAGTAGACTAAAATGCTATTAACACCGTGTTATAATAATTTAAATAACACGCGTGTGTGTATTTATATTATACGAATGTTTCTACGTAAAAGTGTTCGTATGTGCTTTCTCTACTTCTTATTACATTGAACAACTCCCGTACAAACTTCCACTTCTTTGTCAGTCAATTTAGATTTCAAACAAAAAATTTTGCAAAGGTTTGACGTAACGGTCCTCTTGTATACGCTAGCTAGTTTGTCACGTAAATATCTTTCACCCATTTTTCTTGACTAGTGAACTTTGGTTATCAACGGCCTCACACTTTCGCTCTTCTTAGTTACATACGTTTTGGCATTTCATAGGAAAATAAATTAAAAACATTCCCACGATTCTATTTTTTTTTTTTTTGTCATTGTGAATTCAAATATACGTTTGTGTAAGTGCATTTCAATTTTTAATGACGGAGAATGATAGGCAACGCTTAAGAAGTGGAAGAAGGAAGTTTAACTTTCGCCATCTTGTAATGCCANCTTCTTAGTTACATACGTTTTGGCATTTCATAGGAAAATAAATTAAAAACATTCCCACGATTCTATTTTTTTTTTTGTCATTGTGAATTCAAATATACGTTTGTGTAAGTGCATTTCAATTGTTAATGACGGAGAATGATAGGCAACGCTTAAGAAGTGGAAGAAGGAAGTTTAACTTTCGCCATCTTGTAATGCCANGTTAATGACGGAGAATGATAGGCAACGCTTAAGAAGTGGAAGAAGGAAGTTTAACTTTCGCCATCTTGTAATGCCACTAAGTGCTGCCAGAAAATGAAATGCTTACGTGCGATTTTGCCATTAAATATTAGTAGCAGGTTTTAGGCCCTTATGATTATTTATAGCTTATGGTTCTTTTAACTTTATAAGGTCTCTACGTCTCGCTCGAGGAAAACGTACGACGTTTAAAAAGTGTTTCTTTGGTTCGCGGTTAACTAAGATCTTTTCAAAACAATCTTTTGAATTAACCTTACACGTAGTAACATATTGGTATTTTATCGTTGTCGCTGATTGGTAAATTTACAGTGATGTCGCAGAGTATAGGCCGTAATGAATAAAAGTTCTATGTGTTCAAGTCTTACTTTATTGATAGCTACTTAATCCGTCCTTCAACACATTTATTGCTGAATTCAAGTGCTGCAAACACGTAAGGTTTATTGTTGTGGCGATGTACTTGTGTTGAGTCCTCGTCTTGCAACCACTAAACAACATGCTGCGTGCTCGGGCATTAACCATGCCTTCATGCCGACGACGTGTAGGAAACTACAGACATCTGACTGGCGATACAAGAACGGGCACAGGTGTCTTGCTGTCTATGGTACTGGTCGCTAATATAATTATGTGCAAAGGGGCCGCCGTGGTTGTGCGGTTAGACTGCTCGCCTCCCACCAAGGTGAACCGGGTTCAATCCTCGGCAGGGTCACTCCCGGATTTTCGCAAGTGGGAACCGTGCCGGACAATGCCACTGGTCGGCGGGCTTTCTCGGGAATCTCCCGTTTCCTCCCGGCTCTCAATTCCTCGTTGATAAGAGCCGCCCAAATCTCTAGACTCAACTGAGCGACGCAGGGTGCAAGGCGTGAAGGATTGCTCGTCATTTGGGCCGCTCGTATTTCACAGTCAGATTGTACTGGGAGGAACGGAAACGTGGAGGCATCGTTACCATTTTGATTGGCGGGGGGGAGGGGATGCAAGAAAAAAGCATAAAGTTCCCTTGTGTACCATTCCGTGACAAGTTTCCTTTCAACGCCATATAATGTACAAGAAGCATTTAGAGATGCATAGAGAACGAAAATGTGTTACCCCGACGCATGCGATTTGCGGTAGCCACTGGTCAATAAATGTGAAATGGTCTCGAGTGTAAGATTCCTTGGTTGAATTCCTGCGAGCAAGTCACGTCAAAAGAGCGCTAGTCCAGACATACCTTTTATNCGAGTGTAAGATTCCTTGGTTGAATTCCTGCGAGCAAGTCACGTCAAAAGAGCGCTAGTCCAGACATACCTTTTATATACCAACAATAATTATATAACCGTTCAATACTTCCATGACTTACCAGATCAAGCGATTTGAACCATTTGGATATTTGTGGGACCAGTTAGATACCCAGCTAACTTGAAGTTAAATCGTTATTTATCTATAGCACAGTTAGCTACAGATGTGAAAATCTTGGCGGTAGGATAACATGTAGCGTTAGATTGATACCTTGGCGAATAAAAACACGAGGAAGACAGGTGAGGCATTCAAAACGTCGTGACAGTGATTTGTAATCATTGCTTTNAACGTCGTGACAGTGATTTGTAATCATTGCTTTGTTTTGTCTGTACCACCATGTTAATACAATTTAGTTTCATCCTAATTCTATCTTCTTGGTCTGAACATTTAGATAACACAGTAAAATGGTTACAGCTCAAAATATGCAGTTTTTCAGGAGACACAGTGGTGTATTAACAGACTGTCGTACTCCAACCCATTGTTATGTTACATTGTCCCACGCAAAATTATAACCGTCAGATTTTACTCTTGAAACATTTACGTGTAACAGAGATTTCAGTCCTGCATGATATAAAGCAATTAATTAAAATTTGGATTTTTGATTTGTAACATTGTTTTAATCAGGTATGATTTGTGTGGCAATGAATGTATTTTTCGAATGAAAATCCTAACAGGCACATAACTACCTAACGACGACTCATGTACCGCCACTGTGGAAGACATGGCGGCTTATATGGTCAGAGTTAATGTCCCCCAAGCACCGAATATAAGGTGCGTGGGGGTTGCGGGTTTGGTAATGAGGTAGACTATGACTGTGGTATTTTGAAGTATGAATATATTGTCTCGTGTCTATATTCACAAATACACAACATCAAAACTTTCGAGGTGCGGTACTGTCATAATTTTTTTACTCGTATTCACGGGGCGAATTCGTGGTTGAGTGGGGCTTCTTTAGGCGACGAATTTTATACTTAACTCATCGGTGAGTGTGGGTTGGCTGTCATCTGGGGATGAGTTCCCGCGAAGTGGTAGGCCTTGGATGCAGGCCCCCTGTGCTGCTTCTCCCTGGACTGCTGTTCGGACTCGTACTCAGGCAACTCTCCCCGCGGCCCGGTGATGATCAACTGTTTTTATATGACTGACCCCTTAATGATGCGGCTGACGGACGTGGCCGGGTTCCGATATCCCGGCCTTAGTAACTGTTGTACTGACTTACTCTCTGCTCGAACTGACGTCTCTCGGCGGTGAAGATGAACTAACAACTGCCCCGATATGACTGCCTGACGTACCCGATATTACTGACCCCCTCCTATTCTTGGAAAGGGGTTTTTATACACGCCAGCCGCTGCCCTGAATCGGCGGCACGTGGCGCATTTTAGGGGAGGGAAGGGGGTAAGAGGGGTGAAGTGGAAGAACGCCTAACAAGCCGTCCAACACACGTGTCCTCGTATCTGAAGGTTTGGAGGGGCGGGGCGGGGGTAATACCTCGGCACTAATACATCTCGTCAGGTATTTCTGCCGCGGTGCGTATTTACTGCGTTCAGGCGAACTACACCGGCTTATTTGCTGATGACTCAAGAAAGCCCTGCACTCTCAACAGATCTCCCGGCGGGTAGGGGCGTACGACGATGAAGGGGGGTGGGAGGGGAAGGCCTACGCTTTAGATCCACGTGTACCGAAATTTTCCACCTGCCTGTGGTCCCACGTGCCATCTCGTAGGCGCCAGCGAAGTGCGCTAGGCGGGGGTGGTGTGAGGGGGTGATGGATGTGAGCCAATATCGTGCTATAATCCCTAAACCGGCACGCGACANTAATCCCTAAACCGACACGCGACATACCAAACCGGTAATTCAAACAAATATGACGTACTGAGTTTCACACAGCAGAGGCAATATAATGATATGATTAGTTTTGGTATGCTGTGTATTATAATAATGCTACTAAAGGGTAGGTTAGTTTCAAATTTGGTGAAAAAATACGCCACGAGCAAAAAGATTAAAGTAATAAAATTTGTAATAATTGCTTATTTAACCATCAGAATATTATTAGGCATACCATTTAATTCCATATATAAATGTCAGCCAAGGAAGAAAAAATCACGCCCAAGTTAGCCTGTTAAATCATGTTTTTTTGTAATCTTTGTCACAAACCATAAAACAACTATATGGTTGTTCGGAGATAAATTGCAGAAATATTTCGTACGGGTGCAATGGAACCACGTGCAATATCTGTAAAAATATTAATGACAAGAATACTTAAGTCATGTTACGGTTCTCTATGCAACGTGTTGGATTGTTATCATTGAGTGTAATTGTTGCCATAGGCTTGCGCTAAGAATGGGCTATGACCCCTTCTAATGTAAGCATTAGATGTGGCAATTTCAGCAACTTAGTTATCATAGACCGAGTACTGCTGTGATGAACAAGGGTGCTTTGTGCGAGAGCTCGTGACCATTTGAAAAGCGTAGAAATCACTTGCGTAAAGCACAAATTAAAACATCTATAACAATAGTTATAGAAACAATATATTAGAGTGTGATATACATATGGAAATAATTCACTCTACAATAATAATTTAACGTGCACGGGCTAAAGATACGGCGTAATATAAAAATGTCATTCGCATTTCATTATTTGGTTGATTTAGGGCAATCTATGTTTGCTTTGTCAGATTTCTAACTGAAGACATTCCTTTGCCATTTTACTCACTACACGAATATGTTTATAAGGCATGTTTGTAAATGTCATTTCCGTAAGAGACAATCGTAAACGACTCTTGCCACTGAATCCAGCACTTTGCCCCCAAACATGAAACGATCGTGGTCAAATTGTCCGGGAATAGTGTGACACAGGAGTTACACTGACGCACATGGCCGAGGGATCGTAACAACTTTCATACCACAAGTTGCGCAGTGCGTATATATTCTAATGTACGTGCGTAAGATGCAGTTACTTGAACATAATGATGGAACTGAAATAGAACTTATGTATGACAAAATACTTAAGCATTTTTGACTTAAATTCTGCCTTTTTTCAATGCGAATTCACCCTCAGTCTATGGGAACGCCTTGACTGGGGATTATTTCAGTGGACTCGTCTCCCGATGGACGTAAATGTCGCGTGTGTTCAATCATGTGTTGAGTTAATACCTAATGATTTCGTTTTCATGAATATTGATGACGTTCGAAGAGCATTTTAAGCACATACATATGATTTTAGAGGCTTTATGAGATGCTGGGGTGACTGTGAATCCAGATATACTTGTATTCGTCGGCCAACGAAAACTGTTAAATAATTATTACAAAAGTTAATATTCTACTAATTCTGTCATTGTTATACATACACGCAGTAAAAGTAGAGAGCAAAATAAATAAGTGTAGTATTTGCACAATTTAACGTATCACGTTGAATGTAACGTTAGAACATGGAACTACTTTCCCTCCAGCGTTACCAACTTTGCTGGGCGCATGCCAGTCAATGTACCCGGTAACATACACAGGTGGGGAGAAGTGATATTTTTCAGAGGTTGATTTCAAAAGTGCTCACTTTACCGTGAACTGCCTTTGTCGCTTATTTGTCTTAGATTAGCCTTCTGCTAACAGAAAACCCCAGTTTGACATTTAGAGTGTTAGAAACATCTACAACAAATTTTCCATCGTAGCAATTCTTGTGAAAAAATATTTAGTTTTTAATTTTTTTAAATTTAAATAATAATGCATACTGTATATTTATTTTTGCAACGTCACTAATAGTCAATTTTGTAAATTACAACACAAAATTATAAAACATACACTCGTGTGTGTGAAAAAGGCGACACTTTGAAAGAAAACTGCGATTGAAACGAAATTCACAGAGAATAGAAATGAGGCTATGAAACACGAATAACGCGCGTGTGAGAGTGACTGCGCATGCCTGGACTAAGCGGCAACAGTTGAACTGACACACGTAAGCAGAGGATTGTCTAGGATCCAGACAAGGACAGTATGTTCGTCGTCAGCGAGTTGCAAACGTTCCTGCTCGACTCAGTGTGCTTCGTCGGCGTAAAAGTGCACCTTTAAAGCACGTTACGGAGTTTGAACGGGGTCGTATTATCGAGCTTGCGTCAAAGACGATTTTCATGCCGCACACACGGGGCATAATGCCACGACGATAACTTCTCCGAGGTTCACTTTTATATATTAATACTAGCGAATATCTGTGCGCTTGAAGTTTTCTCATAGATAGCAGGCTGCGTGGATCTCCGTTGTGTCATCCAGAGATAGAGAGAAAGAGATTTGGACTTCTTTCAACATCGAGGTCTTGAGAACTTTTGCCTTCCAGATTTGTTTATGTATTTCCTTATATATTGCCTCAAATGTTTATTCGTCTCATTTCTTACTGTAATTGATGCATGTGCCTCATTTCTTACCGCTTACTTCCTTAATTTATTCGACGGAATTCTCAGTGCATTTTTTTTTTTCATATTAGTCGACGACAGCTAATCATTGCTTCTATTTTAGTGTATATTATTCAATCATTTTGAGTTAATTCTCTGAACAACACAACATAACGCATTTGCTTTCGTATATTGTAACTTGTAATTCAGTAGCCTACTTTACCACATAGAATTTCCAAATTTTAATTGTTGATTATGGAATATTACGCCTTAAAGGATGAATAAAGAACGAAATTCTTAATACGAGGGTTGGTGCGTAAGTTATAACAACTGATTTTTTGTTCAAAATTACACAATGGTACCACGACTTCCATGTGCCCGGCGAACCTGAGTACTAGGTTGCACCACTAGATGGCACTGTGATGAACTGTGATCGCAAAGAGAGTAACGTTAACTCAGCTGTGGGTCAATTGCCGTGCAGAATGTATGTGAGCCAACTTGAACAGTGCTTTTACGTCAAAGTAGCCGTTCTCTAGGGGAGAAATGCCAGATAATGGCGCAGGGAGTTGTGCGGAACAATGTTCTGCCATAGCGAACTGTCGCGAGGTTGGCAGCAGCATTTCAGCGAGGACTCGACGCAACCTGGGAATGAAAACGGACATGACGCCATGCAACTGTGGCATCACAAGTCCTGCCATTTCCTCTGTGACATTCTCTGGAATTTCTCCCCCGTGAAACGAAAATTTGTTTTTATGTTAAGCAGTGTTAAGATCGAGGTCACGTGCATTCTGCACGGCGGTCGACTCTCAACTGAGTTCACGTTGCCTTCTGTGCGATAACCATCCATCATACTGCCACCTAGTAGAGAGACCACGTACTATGGATGCCAGGTTCACCGGAGAGATACGAAATTGCATGATAGCATCGCGTACGTTTGAAGGAAAAAATATTTCTTATACCCCGATCCTCGATCCTCGAATGATGGCCACTAAAATTGATTTTGCTGGGTTATGGCAATAAGAGAGAGAATGTTGTTTATGCAGTATATTTGTTTCAAAAGGTTGCAGAGATTATCTGATGCATGCGTGTACACTCGTTGTTACGTCCATGAAAATGTCACATATGGCAGAATAATACAAACTGCTCTGAAAGGTAAAAGTAACCAGGATATTGAAAACAGTCCTATTATAACTTGAATTGCACTGCCATGTTGTATTTTTTATAACTTCACGCTGATTACAGATAAAAAAAAGAAAGAATTTTACAAAAAGGAAATAGGTTACGCTATAAACTCGAAACAGTGTACAAACCAGGGAAAATGCCTCCACTTGCAATCAGTGCCATGTAACTGATTTCAATGATGATATATACGAGATTCCCGCTAAATGTCGAGTATTCCAGTACCATTTGTCACAGTAGCAGCTTAATCTGCTGATTTATAGTGAATACTATTTAATTTATGATATCACTCATTCGGGCTTAGAGAGTATAGAGTTTTAACTATTTACTTAACAATCAAGTAAGGTCATAAATATATTTATGCGAGAGTTAAAGAGAACATATAAAATATAAATGTATTTTTAATCTTTTACGAATATCGAGAAAAAAGAAACAACATCTAGAACCAACAAACATGTAATTTATGGTAAAACACACTACCGTTTCAATGTTAGTATTAGCTCGAAAAAAAAAAGGAATATGTCACTGCGACATATTTAAAAACGAACGTACTCTTAGAAGGGAATATAGTGAGCAGCGTG
>NQII01007871.1:0-34354 GCA_002778355.1 Clitarchus hookeri | reverse complement strand
CTCCAACAAGGGCTTGGTTGATCCATCATCGAACGTGCCAGCGATTGGTTGGACGGCCAATGGGGCGAGAAGAAAGTGATTACCACTCTGTTCGCCGGAGACGCCGTGCAAATGAGTAAAGTCCTCACTAGGCTTGTCTAGGTTTCGCGGAGGGGGAGGGGGAGACAAAAGGCCTGGAAGCACAATGCGAGCGAGCGCACAATTCCTTCCCACTTTCTCATCAGCACATTCCTCTGGCGAAGAGGCCGTCGCTGATTGGGTGAGAAGAGGGACGAGCGGCAGAGAAAGAGAGAGATGGGTGGGTGGCTGTAATCGCCCACCTACCGCCCAGGGACCCAACATCTGCCTTCTGGAAACGATTCCGAGAATCTTTTGTCCTACCGGGTGACACGGTTCTTTAGGCAGGCCCGCTGTCTGACTCCGTCCACAATTAGAGGCCTCCTTCACTCCAAAAGTGAATCAGTGGCATCCATAATTGTAACACTTCTTACCGAATGTCTGTTAATGAGCTGCAGCACGCAATAGAACGTTCACGGTTACTTGTAACTTTTCTGAAGCACTGCTAAGTCCTACTTCCAGAATATCTCTCCGCCTTACGCAAACAAAGCTTAACCCAGTTTAGAAAATTACACCGAAGGAAGACTGCACCGCACTCGTGCTCAGCCAGTGTAACAGTATTTTATTTTGCATTCAACTATTCCTTACTAGGCATTAACAACGCACCTATTTTGTCACTATAGTTAATCATATTAATTATAAATGAATGATTATGATTAATAAATAAAAAATGGAAACAAGAATTTCAATTTAACGAAAAATAAGATAATTTATATTTTTTTATGTCAACACAAGTATAATATACTTATAATATACAGAATGTCCATTTATCTTGACCACCCACAATAATTCTGTATGGGGGCTCCAATTAAAAAAGTGTATCATACAAAAAGTGTATAACTGGAAGTGGGAAATAATACTGCTGGGAAGCCAGTCCTAAAGCATTATTTATTAGTGAAATACGAGTACTAAAATCTGTTTTTTTAAATGGCGCAATGTATCTTTTCGTCAAAAGTTCAATAAAGGTAGTCAAGACCTATTCCAAAATGTTTCACAAGGTACCAGTCTAATAAACATATCGTTAAAAACTGCCACAGACAAAAGAACTCATAAAAGTTCATGAAGACCCGTTATGCGAGGCTTTGTGGCACGATTGCGCTGAATGGTACAGTACATTATGACGTTGACGCTCTGCATTTGATGTAGAGGAACTCAGAGTTGCATACCCCATTCCACAGACGTTGCACTTAGAGGAATAAAAAAGAAACACACATGACGTGACGATTACTCAATCCGTCAACCGTGTGCACTGCACGGTGTTAGATGTAACGTAAATTTACTCCAAATACGAGAAGGTAAAAATGTTGCTCATCTATGGAGAATGTAAGTTAGAAAATTAATGTGTTCGTATTATGTTAGTTGTACGGAAACACACACACACACAGTTCTGTTATTACCATCATCAATAGCTTGGTTTACTCACTCGTCGTTCATTCTGTTGAAGGTCGGCGTAATGCTAGTCAGGCGGAGAAACGCTAAAGAGTGCGATAACATGAAAATACACTAGAGTCCAGACGGTTGTTTTCCCGTCTTGTTGTGAAGCTTTGTGAAACGGGCAATCTGAACCCACAGCCACGCGATCGTCATAAAACTCGCACAGACGAAGCTGCTGAGGTTGCTGTACTCGCTGCTTTAGCAGATAATTCACACATCAGCACACGCCAATTTGAAGTCAACATTGGTATTGCGGAAACGAGTGCACATCGCATTCTTAAGCGTCATACATTCCAGCCCTATCATGCAAACTTACACGAAGAATTGCACGGGAATGATTTCCAGGATCGCGTACAGTTATGTCAATGGGCACAGCATCAACGTATCGCCAACCTGAACTATTTTCTTGGTGTTCCTTTTATCGATGAATCGTCGTTCTCCATCTCAGGGCAAGTGAATACGAGGAACATGCGTTATTGGGCGGTCGAGAACCACGCAATGGCTTCGACAGGTGGTCAATCAGCGTCAATGGAGAGTTAACATCTGGTGTGGGATGGTTTGCAATAAGGTTATAGGCTCTTATTTCGTGAATGGTAACCAAAACGGCAGACAGTGTACCACCTTCATAAAACAGTTCTTCCTGGTCTTCTGGAGGAGATAAATAAAAGAAACATAATGATAATGCCATACAAGCACGATGGATGCACGTTGTTTTCTGGCNGCTCTTATTTCGTGAATGGTAACCAAAACGGCAGACAGTGTACCACCTTCATAAAACAGTTCTTCCTGGTCTTCTGGTAATGATAATGATAATGCCATACAAGCACGATGGATGCACGTTGTTTTCTGGCCCGAAATATCCTGGTAGGTGGATTGGTCTTGGATGACCTGCTTAGTGGCCTCCTTGGTCTCCTGACCTTAACTCCTTGGACTTTTTTCTTTGGGGTTACCTCAAAGGCGCTGTCTATCGAGATATACAAACAACTTCAGATAATAAGTAAGGACGTACTGTGTGTGCCTGTAAAGCTCTTCAGCAGGAAACACTGGAGAATTCAGTGCCGTCATTCATCCAGCGGCTGAACTTGTGTATCGCTGCCAATGCTTTTGAACATGCAATGCGAATGTTCTACCACTTGCAGTACCCGTATGGATAGTACTACAAACGGGCAGTAGAGATCCCACTTTCTGCGTCGTATTTAGTGTTCATGTTAAGAAAGTGTACATACATTGTGCAACGTGTTAAATAGGTATTTACGAGCTTCATTAAACTTTTGATCAATAAATACATGGTGCTGTTTAAAAAATTGATGTTAGTACTCGTATCTCAATAATAAATAATGATATATGGCTGAGTCCCCAGCAGTATTATTTCCCCGTTCCAGTTATACGATTTTTGTATGAAACACTTTTTCATTTGGAGTCCCGGTACGGAGTTACTGTGGGTGATCAAGATAAATGGGACACCTTGTATAATATGATAATGAAACAATCAATCTCGTCATACACGGGGTGATTTTTAAAAGATCTGATTAAAAAAGTGTGAAGGAACAGCAAATATGTTGCAAATCGTTTGGATGAACTGAGAATCAGTGCCTGAAACTAGTCTTTTCACAACAGAGTGTGACATGATCTCGTATCCTTCAATCATATCGCTGGCAGTATCAATGAAAACAGCGTGGGTGAGGTATATAATATTTGCCACAAAAATATTTTGTAGCAAGACATTTTTAGGGCAAATTAACACGACTTTAAAGTCAAATTGTCATATAAGATATTTGAATTTCATGGTCGTCAGTAGGACGAGGCAAGGGGGACAATTGCCGTCCCCTGAAAAGTGTATTTTTTCTATGAAATGTGAAATAATTTCTGTAACAAGCAAATTGCTGACTAGCGACGATACTTCAAAATACAAGTTCCTGTAGGGAGGAGTAATTGAGGTCTTCCTGGTTTTCCATAATTGTATTTTGATATTTGTTTGTGCATTTGTATTTCATATTATATTGTATAATTATATTGTAAATTGTTAATGATAAACACATTTATTCAACTTACAAGTGGTGGATGTTTGTTGCATGAATTTAGGGTAAACCCCGGCTGTAAGTCATAAAGTACTCTGAAGGAAACTTTTGTAATTTCTATCCCTCCCCTCCGAAAATATATCGGTGACGCCCATGCATTATGTGAAGTAACTTTCTTTGCTGCAGTTTCAGCTAAAATAACTTGCACGCCAAGTGACAAGCTTCTCGACGGTGCACTGATAGAACACAGGGTCGATTCTGTAGTCATTTCTCAACTTCACCCCCTAAGCCGGGCCAAGTGCAGAACAATTGCCACATACGCCACAAACCGCAACAGCAATCCGGCGTAAGTTATTCGCTGACAACCACAACTACCTGGTTGTTTGAACATCCACAGAAAAAAGTATAATGTTGCAACAAAAATATTAGTATTGAGCCATTTCTTTAAACGTTTAAGTTGTAGTTNCAATCCGGCGTAAGTTATTCGCTGACAACCACAACTACCTGGTTGTTTGAACATCCACAGAAAAAAGTATAATGTTGTTGCAACAAAAATATTAGTATTGAGCCATTTCTTTAAACGTTTAAGTTGTAGTAAAATTAATAATGTTGTGACAAAGTTAATAATGTTAACCATAAAAAGAGTCTAACATAGAAAACATGGAAATATACTGTTGAAAAATTAATGTTAATAAAGCCCGTAAGTACCTAACTTTGCAGCAACCAAACGTTGTATAACGCTAAAAATAACAGCAAGAACAACATATTATGTGTTACTTCAACAATAAAGTATTGTCCATCTAACACAAGTTTACAATGACATTTCACAGGGCGTTGGGGTTTGTTGAGGGGGGAGGTGGGATGCGCGGTGGCGAATTGTTGTATTGGTTAGACTACTCGCCTATCACCAAGGCGAAACGGGTTCTATTCCCGGCGGGGTCGTTCCCGAATTTTCGCACGAGGAAATCGTGCCGGACGACCCCTCTAGTCGGTGGGTTTTCTCGGGGATCTCCCGTTTCCCCTGCCCTTGCATTCCGGCGTTGCTCTATACTCACCTCATTTCACCATTATCAGCTATCAAAATCTCGATTTTAAATGCCGCCTAAATTTCTTTACTCACTCACTTTACTCTGATTTGACGCTGTAAAATGGTGGATACTAGTGAACCGGGATAACCTCGTAAAATAAACGACAATATTTAAATTTTAAAGCACAGTATGATAACTAAATATAGCTGAGAGTAGCTCTCAATTCTTGCACAATAGTTTTCGTTTGCCAAATATGCATATATTTCTAGAGCATTAAGTATTTCCATATTGCGAAAGAGAACTGCATATTGTCGTTATATAGTTTTAATTATCCACAATATGATACCGAGTCAGACATGTTAAAATAGAGAAGTTGTAAGTACTTCAGGTGGGCACCGTCAAGCATTCACGGTGTAGGTTTCATGTCTCTCACGGCCGTCACATTTCTCTTCGTTGGTGATATTAATTTTTGTGATAAAATAATTGTACTTAATTAATTTTACATCTGAATGTTTTTTTAAAGCAAAGATATTACAAGAAAATGTTTAACACAAGTGTTAACATCAATTCAACACAAATTGTTTTTTGCCGCAACATTAGCACCACTTTAATGTTGACAGAGCATTAAGGAGGTAATGTTAGTACAAAAGTACTTAATACTTAATTAACATTAATAGCTTAACAGTATATTACATTAATAACAACATTAGTTACTGATGACTCATATATAACAAAAAATTACTCTAATAGTGACAGTATTGCTGCTGCTACAAAATTATGGTTTTATCTGTATCAAAAGTAGCCAAAGATATTTACAAAAGCAGTGTGCCAAAACCGTCATGTTTCACGACGGCACTTGAATAATTTTAGCGCCCAAGGTGAAAACGCAAATTAGTATGGCAAAAAACTGCACAGCATAATTATCTGCTGAAGGGTGTAACTACATGCGAAGGAATAGTTCTGAACCTAGTAAAGGAGAAATAGATAGGAGAAAGCCAGGACAAAATTTTGCCATCCTTTTTTTTTTTGAAATTCATGTTCTTAAAGCAGCTTTGCATTTATATAAAGTTATTGCTGTTTCGTTAAATGATCAACAGCGAGAATTGCAGAGTTATATCACCCGCATCGTCCGTTTGTGAATTAAGTCCTCTGTTGTGTGAAACTAGATCATAATAATAATGAAATTATTTCTCCTATTTTTACTCCCAGTTAATTAAGTTGAAATTTATAGAAGAGGAAATGCTCTAACATTAGCAGGAAAACGATAACTTCTCTCCGCATTTGTAAAACGCAAACCTTCTCCATTCTCCCTAAAACTACCGTTCATAAAGACTAAAAATACCGAAATAGTAATAACTACTTCACCGTTCCGAATTGAAAATGATGATTATATTTTTTAACTTTATATTTGGAAGTCTCAAAATTTTTTTACGGTAAACAAAGAGGGTTCTCCAATCGTATCTATTTCTTTGGATGTGTCAATGAATTCAAAATTTAATAACAAATATTTCTGGTAAATATTAAAACCTTTTTTATTTTCGATTAGTGCGTCTACTAATTCAAGCCAACGAGAGGAAAGTTCATGAATTAAATAAGGACTGATATGCAGTGTAAAGACACACATAAAAAAATACAGGGGAAGTCTCAATGACACGGGATAGTTTTCAAATCATAATTATTTATAAATTAGTTTGATGTAGAAATTTTTTGAAAAAAAAAATGTACATGACCTTCGATGTTATTATTTTCATACAAAAAAACAACAAATCCAAATATGCGACAAAATTTCAGGATAAAAATGTTGCATAAATGTTTTTACTTGTCCCAACATAAGCTTTAGTGAGACACTTTGGTGCCTAAGTTGGGGAATATGTTTGCAGTGTTTGCTTCAACTGACCAATGGCACTTCATTCACTTTCGCACAGTTAACAGACAGAAATGACAATAATATTGGCACTTGCGCACGATTCATGAGCCCATTCATTAGACTCATGTCACAGAAGTCATTCTTCATTAGATGTGAATACGGAAGGTAACATTTAATACAGCGCTATTCCTCCTGTTCCGAAGTAAACGCCATTCTCGATTTTCTGGAGTGAGTAGCACCATTATCCATGCACTGGTACCTGGAACCACTTCAATTTTCACCTGCTCGTTCAATATTTTACGTCCTACTATTCTTTTGAGTTTACCAGATGTAGCTAATTTTACTACGAGTACACCATACTTACTATAATAGTGTACGGACTGCCCTTTTTTGCCTCCTGAGGCTCCACTACAAGCATCAAGTATTTGAAGTCGTAAGTGACATTTTGGTACCAGATTTTTTTAAAAATATCTTGTCACCTAGCAAATATGAAGTACCAATCACATTATACGTGTGCATTGAGTTTGTCACCACCGCCTCTGTTTCCGTTTCCTTTTCAATGCGTAATGATAGTAAATATAGTATGCTGCAGCTATTTCCATGTTAGTTCTGTAGAGCAGTCTGACCTCTGGTGAAACACCAATAGGGTGTAAGTTACGAACTCCGGCGCGGGCTATGAAATGTGCAACGTAACTGTGTGGCGTGACATTCCCAAGTATTAACCTTGGCAAGCGATGCAGATACTGGTAGAACAAAGTTCTTAACTAGCGTGCAGTGTTCTCGAAGTTCAGTGTCTACTTAAGGGACTTGAAGCAATGACCTTTATAATTTTATTGGTAAAAAGTCTGTTGCAAGGTTCAGTGCAGGGAATTTGAGTATTTTTGTATGTAACTTATGCGTATTTTTCTAAATTAAGAGTTTTGATAAAAAGCCGTTTTTAGCTATGTTGGAGCGCTCTGAGTGCCGTTTAAAGTGCGTGACTTCTAGAAAACCTTAACACTTTGTGTGCTGTACAGATTTATTGACAAGTAAGGCCATGCAGAATTTAGTCGCCTACACACACGCTGCATGACTGCCAGTTATGTTGGTCTCTGTACTCCCATTTACAACAGTACTATTGGTTTACAAAGCATTGGAAATACTTACAATACTGTAAAACCTTCATTTCTGGCTGTCTGTCAAACAATGTAATGCCGATTTGAAAGTTTCCCAATCAAATGCAATTTCCTACCTACAATAATATGCGATATATCCTGTTATTTTAATAGTTTACACTTTGACTGCTCCAGACGTAATATTACGTTGAAAATGAAATTATCATAACTGCTGGCGAAGTAATATTTCGTCGCCCCTGTATTCAAAGTATGCGGATGTCGTCACGTTACGGCAAACTCATATAAAACTTTGTTAAATTTAAGTGACGTAATCTTATGTCGTCAGCGCGCAAAGTGCGCTACTAGCCTCATATGGTGTGTGTTCATTTCGTAGATCAGCTCACCGGACGCGCGTTTAATAATTTCGTGGAAAGACGTGTATTCCAAACAATGTGCAACGCAGTTTATGCACCAAGTAGACGGTCCAGTAAGTCCCCGAACTTACTGACAGTGAAAGTACGTATTTATCAGTCTAATCAATGACTACCTACCTACCTTTAACTTATTCGCAGTTTCTTCACACTTTTTGAATATAAAGTTTGAAAAACCACTCCATGTATGATGTGGTTGGTTGTTTCTTAAATATGTAATACACTGAAGAACCAAAAAACACTGGTACACATGCTTAATATCGTGTAGGACCCCCGCGAGCACGCAGAAGTGCCGCAAGACGACGTGGCATGGACTCGACTAAAGTCTGAAGGTATGCAGGAGGCAATTCACACCATGAATCCTGCAGGGCAGTCCACAAATCCATAGGAGTGCGAGGAGGTGAAAATCTCTTCCTAACAGCACGTTGCAAGGCATCCCAGATATACTCAATAATGTTATTGTCTAGTTATTTAGGTGGCCAATGGAAGTGTCTGAAATCAGCAGAAGAGTGTTCCTGGAGCCACTCGGTAGCAACTCTCGACGTGTGGGGTGTCGCATTGTCCTGGTGGAATTGTTCACGTCTGTCGGAATGCACAATGGATATGAATGGGTGCAGGTGATCGGACAGGAGGCTTACGTATCTGTCACCCGTCAGAATCGTATCTAGACGTATCATGGGGTCCCATTTCACGCAAACTGCACACGCCCCATACCATGACAGAGCCTCCACCAGCTTTAACAGTCCCCTGTTGACATGTAGGGTCCATGGATTCATGAGGATATCTCCATGCCCGTACACGTCCATCCGCCCCATTCAATTAGAAACGAGACTCGTCAGACCAGTCAACGTGTTTCCAGTCATAAACAGTCTAATGGTGGTGTTGGCGGGCCCAGGCGAGGCGTAAAGCTTTGTGCCGTGCAGTCAACAACGGTACACGAGTGGGTCTTTGGCTCCGAAAACCCATATCAATGATGGTCCGTTGAATAGTTCACACGCTGGCACTTGTTGAAGTCCCAGCATTGAAATCTGCGCCAATTTGAGAAAGGGTTGCACATCTGTCACGTTTAATGATTCTCGTCAGTCGTCGTTTGTCCCGTTCGTTCACGATCTTTTTCCGGCCGCAGAGATGTCAAAGATTTTATGTTTTACCGGATTCCCGATAGTCACGGTACACTCGTGAAATGGTCGTACGCGAAAATCCTAATTGTATCGCTACCTCAGAGATGCTATATCCAACTCTCGTGCTCCGACTACAACACAACGTTCAAACTCACTTAAATCTTAATAACCTGCCATTGTAGCGGCAGTAACTGATCTCGCAACTATGCCAGACGCTTGTTGTCTTATATAGGCGCTGCCGTCCGCATCGCGTTACTCTGATTGGTTGGTTCCGTGCCTCTGTTATTTGCATACGCACGCCTATACCAGTTTTTTTTGGCTCTCCAGTGTATATCACAAGCGTTTTATTATTATGTTAAGATAAAAATATCTTATTATAGTTCAATTTAACTTTATCTTTTTTTTTTAGTTACGATATTGTATTTATAGTTAATATAAAAACGCAGAGGAAATATATATGTTGGTAAAGCCAAGTTAAAAATAGTTCTTATGCAAAATATAAACCAACCAAATGCGTACGAATGCGGCGCGCTGTCCCTTTGGTGTAATTTTCTAGAATCTGTTAAGATTTGTTTGCATGAGGCGGAGGAATATGATGGAAGTAGAACTTTAACAGTGTTTCTGAAAAGTGGGAAGTAAAGCTGGACTCACAATCATTCGTCTCGTATGTCAGTCGCCCGTCCGTCTGCCAGTCACGTGATCCTCAACCAATCGCAGGGCAACTTTTTTTTCCTATCCGTATATCAGTCAATTATTTCCCAAGCTTTAACTTTGGATGGAAGGATGGACGTACGGACGGGCGGATGGGCCACCGCCTTCTGACGACATTCCGTAGACGGGAATAAGTACTTTGAAATAAAATGCAAGTGGTGTATATGTGTTTATTTATCTTTGATATAAAATTTAGGAATTTAAAATGTAAATAATAATTCATGATAAATTGTTACCGCGTAAAAAAAATATTTCTTAAAAATTTTTACTTTTTGGAACGTATTTCGAACCAGGATATATTTCCAACCACATAAAGATCACAATGTTATGTTGTCACACTGAAATTTTTGCCGTACAGAAGGATTGAGGGTCGACGGATTGTTGTGAATCGCTTCCAACTAACGGACGAAAACACAGGCAGATGACTGACTGACGAACGGACAACAAACGGGTGCCACAGATGGTTGTGAGTTCAGCTGAACCGCGAATGAGCCATACCATCTAACTTCAAATTAAAATTAATCCACAGAAGCAGGTAGTTACCGGCTGGATGCTTGGTGCTTGGAAGGACGACGGCAGCTGGAAGGCGAGTCTGGCCGTTGGAGAGGCTCCAGCAAACGTACCCACGGCCGGTCACCGGACAGCACGGTCGAGCGCCTTATCGCTGACTGAATGTCCGGCGGCAGACCTGCACGTCGTCGGCCCGCTCTTCCGGCAGACGAGTTGCTGTGGCTGCGCATGCGCGCGTGTTAAACCTCACACTTACCCATGTACTATCCCTTCTTATATTAAATAAATAAGACGCTCATTCACCCACACACAAACACACACCCACACACACATATGTATATATATGCTGTTCACGGTAAACTGAGCACTTTTGGAAACCCTGCTTAAGATATACGTGTATGAACACTGTGCATTCTTCCGCCATATGTAAAATTAGCATTGCCATTGCCTAATCACTTTATTCATGCGTTAGTCAATTGCAACTGTGAAATTATGACAAAATTAAATATTTTGTTAATCTGACAATTGGTACACTTTAAAAAAAAAAAACAAAAAAAAAACTGAAAGAAAAAAAAAATTCCATCAGTTTTCAAAAATGTTTGCCTTACACTTTTAACTCGACGTTAAGACATGGAACTATGTTCCCTCCCTCGTCACCAACTTTACTCGGTGCATGCCACTCTGTGCGTTCGTTAAAATGTTTGCAGGTAGGGACAGTGACATTTTGCAAACGTTTGTTTCAAAAGTGTTCACTTTGCCGTGGACAGCATTTAACACTGTAAGTTAGTTAAGTATAGTTTCATCTTTAAAAACACGTATTCACCTATTATTCTAGGTTAGTATAGCCTACTTTAGGCTACTATGGAAACGCGCACGTACAGTAAAGATGGCCGACCAAATAAATTGCATGGCACAGTGACCACAGACTAAACGGTCCTGCAGTCTCCCGCCACGGAGTAGATGAGTAGAAATTTACGAAATATTGTGGCGGTTCCTTTTATGTAGGCGTACCGATACTCTGATTTGGCTGTGCAAGTATATGGAGCCGGCCTTTTGTCCGATAGGCTAAAGGCCTCACGGTAAAGTGAGCAGTTTCGAAATCAACCGTTGTAAATTGTCACTGTCCTTACCTGCGTGTATTTTTAACGGGCACAAGCAGTGGCAAACGCCCAGTAAAGTTGGTAATGATGGAAGGAAAGTAGTTCCATGTCTCAGCGTTCAATTTAAAGTGTTCGGCAAACATTTGTCCATTCTACAGTTATTTATATTCTTTTCTGATACCGCGTTTGAGACCGAGAAGAGCGGAATTGATAAGGGCGACATTGTCACGCGCATCAAGTACGCCATCGCTGCTAAGTGCAAGGCTCTGAACTGGCGTACAGTGTTCACACTGCGAGTATCTAATAAGACTTTCATGGGTGAACCTTTCACTTTATTTGTGGAAAGTCTGTAGGAAGGTTCAATGCAGAGCAGTTTTGTGTGTATCTGAAGTATATATTTTTCGATACAGCGCTTCGAAAAGTCTATGGCGGTTTTACCCTTTTCTCTTCCTTGCTATTGGTTAACTATAGTTATGCCTANGTACAGCGCTTCGAAAAGTCTATGGCGGTTTTACCCTTTTCTCTTCCTTGCTATTGGTTAACTATAGTTATGCCTAGGAAGGCAGTCATTGCCACCAACGAGGCTGTGGATGTCCAGTACCTCTCTACTGCGATGCATCTTTGTGTCCTTGCATGGATTTCCTCCTTTGCAGGCGTATGGGGTCTAGCCCTGAGACGCAATTAGGTCCCGTGATGCGTGTACTAAAATAAATAATGTTTCGTATTAGTTCCTTTTCATTATATACGGATTCTGGGATCTGCGCTGGGCGGCTGGACCAGCGGGCCAGTGCGGTCATATGACCCCCTCCAAAATAGTGCAGTATTTCTAGAAGTTACATGATCCGGTATTTGTTTACAAACGATATAAGTTATGACGTTAATAATAAAAAGATATGTATTTATTATGTACGTTGTGAGTAAGCCTCTACATGTTAGTATGGATTTTTCTGCGATATTGTAATACTTGCCAGTGTTAATTTAAATTTAATTTAGTTTTGTATCGACCCTTGACCCTCTAATGACGAACACCTTCCGCCGCCCCAGTTAGAAACACCGTTTCAGAGTTAGGGAAGAAATATCTCGTAGAACATGGTCGCCATTCTCCTCCGATTTGCACTTTCGAAGCTGTCCAGACGGTTCTTAAAAATAGCTGTAGAGTTTCCCGGTGACGTCAGCTCTACTTCCGGAAGCTACCGCAGATATTCGCTGGAAGAAGTGGAGGTTCCGGGCGTGTCACGATAACGGGCACTTGTACACACAGCGCCAATAAAAAATGGCTCCTTGCGACCTTGTGCTTCTTTCGCCGCAGGGTGAGCATTGAAATCGAGTGTTACGTCACGTGGTNAAAAAATGGCTCCTTGCGACCTTGTGCTTCTTTCGCCGCAGGGTGAGCATTGAAATCGAGTGTTACGTCACGTGGTGGCACGCACATTGTGTGGTGAGCACGCCATAGATTCCATCCTTGCCGGTTGCTAGGGAGGTGGTTTTCGTCAAATGGTTTTCCGTTCGCATTCTAGGCGAGTACTGTTGGCTTTCTTTTTTACTTTCTTCCCAATCTCTCGCCCTTAGCATTTCACTTATTGGCAGCCTCGGCGCGTACTGGAAACAAACAGAATGGGTAAGTGCAGGCTACGGTTTATTCCAAATATTCTGAAACACTGCTTAAGTTATTCTTCAAGGATATTCCTCCGCTTCATACGAAGAAAGATTAAGCGACTGTATAAAATCGCATCAAAGCAACGACGCACCACATTCGTGCGCATTCAGTGTAACAGTATTTCGCATTAGAACTATTTATTACTAGGCATTACCGAGACACCCATAATATCTCTGTTCCTACCGACATTAATTAGAAATGAAATGTAAAATTTTATAGATAAAGTATAAGTTGAATTTTAAGTTAAACAAATACAATATATATTTATTTTAAGATAAGTATAAAACGCTCTTGATACGATACAATTTAGGAAACAACCAAACACGTTATAAATGGGGTGTTTTTTCAAAGGTTTGACTCAAAATGTGCGAAGAAACCGCGAATAGACTACAGCACAGTTTAGTTATGTTATAATACTCTAAATAAGATTCTTCAAAATTTACGCGTGTAGAAATATGGTTATTTATTTTTTTCTCTTAAAGGCGCTAAACTTCTTCCATAATCGTGCATACTGACTTGTTTAAAAATGAAAACAGAACAAATATTTGAAAATTTCAACAAAAAACCCGATAACCCTTATTTTACGTCATTTTCGTGAAATTTTTTTATAGAACATATTTGTTTTTGGTAATTTTCGTTTCTCGCTAAAAATAATTATTATAATGTAACGCCATAAATAACCACATGGTAATTTGGCATGCATATTAATTACTTTGTTGCCTATTTATATTTTTTTATAAAAGCTACTTAATTTGAAGAAAAATCCCGAGACTTAAGTTAATTAATATTGAATACATAAATTGTAAGTAGAAAATTCTACAATGTATTTCTAAGAATTATTTTTACTTTTGTGTTGTAATTACTTGTTTCAGAGTTACCTAAGACCATGGAGGCTGACGTCATTTGTAGAACAAAAACCTGGCAAAAAAATACGTCTCTGAACAATAAGCTGGACGTGTGCTAGTATTTAGTTGAAAAAATCGAAAAAAAATAAAAAAATAAATGTTTATTTTAGGGGGGGGGGAGATGGAAGTCATTAGACACATTCACACTGTAGACAGATGAAAGAGTCAAGCAAATTTTGAGTATTTTTAAAAAGATTTAGTACATTGGAAAAGAGAAGACAAAAAATTCGCCAGCAGCACAGATACCAGAATGTGCGCATATAAAGAAAAATAACTAATACGAAACATCATTTATTTCGGTATGTGCATCACGAAATCATAACATATAGACGCTTCCTCATTCAAATAACGCAATACTTCGGAAATCACTGGTTGAAGCGGCCTATTAATCCGCATCACTTTTCGTCAGCTATTACCAAGATTTACCCGGATGATGAAACATTCTTTAGCCCAAAGTAATAAAACAAAATGACTACAGACATGTTTAAATATTTACAAAATCTCTTTGACATTGTATTATATATGTAAAGCTATTCATGGTTTTTTTAAAGCATGACACATANAAATATTTACAAAATCTCTTTGACATTGTATTATATATGTAAAGCTATTCATGGTTTTTTTAAAGCATGACACATATTCCTAAGTGGAAACACAAGTAACTTATTTGACTAGAATACATTTATAAAGTTTATTTTTAAGTATATTGCAAGATGATTTAAATTGTTTCCGTACATTCCCACCAATATATGCACGCAACGTTAGACACTAGAATACCATGAGACGTGAGTTTATTCGTAGGTAGATTTTCTTGCAGATTTCCGTAATCAAACTTTGCTAATGTCGTGCTAAAGTGGCATGGCAGGTTTATGAGTTTAATATCCTGCTCATCACATTACTATTTTTACATTAAGAATAAAACGCATGACATGAATGTAACATTATGGGACCGTGAAAAATCCACTGAAGCGACAAAAACTCTGAATTAACGAATTTCTCCTACTGCCCGTTTGTAGAAGAAATAATTTATTCGAAATATCTGAGTGTATGGAGAACTTTACTTCGGTAGTAATGCCGGCTGTTTCCGTAATTTATTTTATAATTATTTAATTACATATATTTCCATATTTCATACTCGACGTATACATGGCTACTCAGAATACAAATCTGTAATCCATTCGTGGTTACTTCGAANATTTCCATATTTCATACTCGACGTATACATGGCTACTCAGAATACAAATCTGTAATCCATTCGTGGTTACTTCGAACTTTTCCGTGGCTCTGCTAAAGTTCCACCATCAAGCTATACCTACGTCTTATGCAAACGAAATTAGAAAACTATACCAAAGGGACAACGCACCGCATTAGTGTGCACTCAGTTTATAATATGTTGTATGAGATTTATTTCTTACTATGCACTACCAACATACCTGATTTATCTGTTTTTACTCATATAAATTACAAATTAAATGTTACCGTTTAAAGATAAAATATAATAAAACATTCAATTTAACAGAAACTATCATACTTGAAAGTTAACAGAAGGGTAATACGTTTGTAATACCCAGAATATTTAGAAGACAACATAAAACGTCACTCAAGAAGTGATTTTGCAAAGTTTTGATTAAGTAGTGGGAAGACTCAGGGAATAGATTATAGAATCTAATTACTTTAAAGAGAATTACATCGTTTAGGAAGTTATTAATCCGAACTAAAGACAAGGGCTTTGATCTTTGCGTGGTAAGGAAAGCTACGCGCTGTGTGTTAATCATGCGTGACATGTCATTGCTAGTTTCGAAATTGTGGCTTTGTCATTAAATTAATACTTTTAAATTAACCACTGAAAAAGGATACTCACACATAACTGTATGCATTTTATTTTAATCATTGACAAGCAAAATTGTTTCTAGCAAAAAAAAAAAATCGTCTATCTTATAATTTATGCATACAAAGGTGAGAAAAGGCGTAGCAGTCAAATATTCATTACTGAGACAATTCGACAGTTTCCCTGATAAACGTAATAATTGCAGGTCACTTTGAGCTTAATAATGTTAATTCGATCGTATTTGTGGAAAGATACATACACAAGTATAAAACGGAAACAAGTAACTGCGCATTAGAGACTTCTACTTTCAAGGATAGTCCTCCTCATGCAAACAAAGGTTAACCGAGTTTAGAAAAATTACACCATAGTAACTACGCACCGCATTCGTCCGCACTCAGTGTAATAATGTTTTGCATAAGAACTTTTTATTACTAGGTGTTACAAACACACCTATTTTCTCACAGTTTATATATATATATATATATGTATATATAAAACCTTGTGTCCGTTTGTTCGGACGCGTGTAACTTCCGAAAAAAATCAACCTATTTTCATTCCGTGTTTTTATAAACCTTCCTTTCGTTCCCACGAGTGTTTATACATCTTTCGTTTTTATCTGTGTTACCTTAAAAGCTACTAAAACCTCCAAAAAGCTCATTTTTACCATGCTTTCGCGTCAGGAAGCGCCTTTGTTCACAGCTATCTCTTTTATCATTTCAGTTTGTTGTTCTCGATGTTTTTTTCAATTGTTTTCAGAATGCCACGCGCAAGACCAAACATCGGAAAGGTGAACTTATAGATCACATATTTCCAAAAAAAAAAGGTCAAGGGCAGTCATTGCAAATGTGTGAAATAGATTTAGAAACACAGAATGTTTTTCGCACTGCCAATTGTATGTGTCGTGTTCTAGAGTAGGAAAACCATCGAACTTATTCATACGCGCGGAAGATGGTAAAACTAAAAACATTGTATACAAAAAAGTACTTTAACAATAAAGATTTTGAAAATACATGTACTTCTTTAAATTAATTTCACAGAAATTAATAGAACCAAAATATTTTATGCCACAGCAACGTGTGGCCTTGTAAGCTAGTCTATAATAAGAAAAAAAATAAAAATTGTAATTTATTTTTAATTGTACTTAAAATTTCAACGTAACCAAAATAAGATACTTTTATATTATCACAATTATAAAACGCTTGTGATACATGGAATATTTAGGAAATAATGAAACATGTCATACATGGGGTGATTTTTCAAATGTTGAATTTAAAAAAAATTGTGAGGAAAGCGTTAATAGATTATATAGCATCCGAAAGTGGAGAATTTATTAACACGCCGTTCAAAAACTATGAACAGTTAATAAAGCTCAACTTGCAGCTAACATTCTGCGCTCTGATGGAGGGACGGGCAAATGACGACCTAGAAGGATCATCCTCAGTAAGTCATGAGGAAAGCTGAATTCTCGTAGACGACTTTTTTGCCTCGGCCAGGGGAGGCATAGCTAACGCTTATGTTCGCTGCGATGTGTGCAGGCTCGTGCGAAAATGTAACGAAACTCAGTCACGGCGGTGAAGTTGATAACACGTCAGATGTAACAAAGAAAGTTCTATATATTTTCTACCAACTTAACGCAAATTTGCGTAAGCCTAATGTCTTATTTTAGATGTAACTCTGCTCTACTCCAAATTCAAAAACGCTTGGTGATTGATGTTGCTGACGAATTCAACGAAACTGAGTGGCGAGTGGCCAAACAGCCAGAAGATGTAGCTTTACGAATCTCTGATATATTGAATCGGAGATGTGTAGAATAAAAGGAAATGAAATACTTGACACAGTTCTCTCTCGAAGATGGCGCTTTGAATACACTCGAGCTAGAACCAGAAGGGTCCACAAACTTCCTGTGCCTAAGAATGCGAGGCCTATCACACATTTTAACAATTTTATATGGTAACCACGAAACCTTGAAAATGCCCTTAAATTCCTGTCCCACATTTAACATTATCTAAGGAACTGTCCTCAAAATTCGTATTTACTGTATAGTAATTCTCCAACTGGAAGTTGAGTTGGTGTGCCAGATTTTTACGTTAAGATTAACCAGTTAACATCATTGTTCCAAACACTTTGTGCGCTTATCGTAAGGTGAAGAGAGAATGCAACCATCAGCTACGGCCATGAAAACAAAACTGAATGAGAGAAACATAAAAGAAGATAGTTACAAGTTTCTCGAAAATAAATTTCCGATCGTGAAAATATGGTTAAAATAACGTTTCATATGTTTGGTATTGTAAGTTAAGGATGGTGTATTGATTATCGTTACAAAACAATCTTGAGTAACAGGGATCTAACGTGTAGTCAATGGCTGCCTTCGCACATAGCAGGCTGAGTTCAGACATACATGACACNTTGAGTAACAGGGATCTAACGTGTAGTCAATGGCTGCCTTCGCACATAGCAGGCTGAGTTCAGACATACATGACACACGTGAAGAGAGAACCATTGCTGTGCTTATGACAGAGGGTCCGACACTCACTCTTTCGTCATTCTTAAATATGATACGCACACAATAAATATCACATTACATACGCCTATTATTATAGGCACATAAACTTATTAAATATTGTCTAATGACGTGTACAGTATTTAGGCTACTACTCTATTATGCTAGCAATGTCCTACAGGACGCTTGAGGGGCGTATTTTAATTCGCGAGCAATGGAGGTTTTAATAAAAATAACATACCTAAATTTGATTTTAAATTTTTACTCACAGCTATTATTTATAATCTTAAATTATCTATCTAAACTAGTTCTCTGTTTATTTCCCGGAGGGGTCGGCCCCGTATTTTCGCATGTGGGAATCGTGCTGGACGATGCCGCTGGTCGGTGGGTTTTTTCGGGGATCTCTTTTTCCTTCCGCCCTTGCATTCCGGTGCTGCTCCAAACTCCCCTGGCTTCACCCGCAAGACCTCGATGTTAAGAGCCGGCCAAATCTCTTCACTCACTCAATTGAAAGAACTTGGGGTGTTTCACGTGAAACTACTACCTTGGTAGCTTGCCCTGATGCAGCAACATAATGAAAGGCAAACATACAGTAGTTGGTTTGAATGAAAAGTTGCCAGCTGGGAGCGAGTTCCTTCCTAATTAGCAGTCTGCGTACACCAATGCTGCATAACTATTCTTTGTTGTCATTAAGAAGTTCGTTGATTATTTCCGCATCAGCAAGGAATCACCTGCCGATTTTGGATGGGCATGACTGACATTGTTCAAACCCAGAACTCCTCGACTTTGCTGTCGGAAATGGGCTTCGTAAGTTGTGTTTGCCACAATACACAACTAATTGACTTCAAACTTCAGACAANGCTTTGCTGTCGGAAATGGGCTTCGTAAGTTGTGTTTGCCACAATACACAACTAATTGACTTCAAACTTCAGACAAAGGACTGTTTGTGCCCTTTAAACGAGCTTATTACGATGTTTGCTATCATTTCGTGAGACAGCACAGCAGAGCTTATACCAAGGTGGAATTCGGAGACCTGGGAGAGAGTTGCAACAGTCGGTCTGGAAAGCAATGCGTTTCGTGCCACACGTATGTTGCCTCTCAATCGAAATACTATTCCTGAACATGCTTTCATTTCAGAAGTGAATCCAAGCACAGCTCAAGACTCCAACATTTGTCAGAATCTACAATCAAACAAATCTACAACAGGCCTCCACCCACATCAAAACCACATCCAACTACTAAAACGGCGGCCAGGAATGTCTAAAACAGCTGTTTCTAATGAAAAGAAGAACTCGAGTGATTCAGACTATATGTGTCCTGTGTGCGGTGTAAATTTCACTGACGGTTAACATGGTGAAAAATGGGTCAGGTTTGAACAATGTAGTGAGTAGTATCATCAAGATTGTGTCAATTCTTTAGACCCAGAAAGTGTTTTTTGTGACAACTGCAAATAAATCGTAACAGCAAATGTTCCTCATATCCCAAGCAAACCAATGTGAAGAAAGTGTAAATATGTACACCCATTCAAATATGTTCCTGTTAAATATAGTCTTTGTTAATCCTATTCCTAAGCGCTCGCTGCTTTTATCTGCGCGAGCGTGGAAGTGAAGGACATAGCAGTTAAATGATAGCAGCAGCGAGTCAATGGAATGTTTTAAATGATAAGCTAGCGATACCTAGGAACTTCGTATCTGTTACAAAAAGTTCGCCNCAGCGAGTCAATGGAATGTTTTAAATGATAAGCTAGCGATACCTAGGAACTTCGTATCTGTTACAAAAAGTTCGCCCACAAAATAACCTTTTCTGCGGCACGCACTGCTGACCTTTGTTGTATTGAAATGTTGTATTTATCTCTAGAATTTTCTAGTGGTTTGCTGCCTTAGTTTCTCTAAGCGTGACTCGGGGTGCGCCGAACTTTCCAGGTCGAGGCCAGCAGAGTATAATTGTACGATGGGCCTCCGGGCCCGGAGATTTTTAAATGGATNCAGCGAGTCAATGGAATGTTTTAAATGATAAGCTAGCGATACCTAGGAACTTCGTATCTGTTACAAAAAGTTCGCCGACAAAATAACCTTTTCTGCGGCGCGCACTGCTGACCTTTGTTGTATTGAAATGTTGTATTTATCTCTAGAATTTTCTAGTGGTTTGCTGCCTTAGTTTCTCTAAGCGTGACTCGGGGTGCACCGAACTTTCCAGGTCGAGGCCAGCAGAGTATAATTGTACGATGGGCCTCCGGGCCCGGAGATTTTTAAATGGATNACCGAACTTTCCAGGTCGAGGCCAGCAGAGTATAATTGTACGATGGGCCTCCGGGCCCGGAGATTTTTAAATGGATGAGTGTCTGAGTTTCAGCGATAGACGACGAGCGGCGAGAGAAGTGACCAGCGGAAGGTAAATCTGTGACTACGAGTATGAAGCAGTGAAGAGTGTTGCTGGCAGGCTGGACTGTTGGATTGGGTGTGCGAGTGGAAGACACTACAACTTATGGCAACAGACAGACTGAATGTGTGTTAATGATGAATATGAGTTAATTGTCTATATCGAAATAGCTACATTGGGAAGACGTTAATTAGAGTTTAAATTGACATTAAATGTTGCTCTCACTGAGAAATAAAAAGAGTAAGAGTAGAGATAGAATATTTAATGCTCTAAATAATAGTTGTGTGAAAAAATTAGAAATCAAATTTAGTTNAAGAGTAAGAGTAGAGATAGAATATTTAATGCTCTAAATAATAGTTGTGTGAAAAAATTAGAAATCAAATTTAGTTGTTTTATGTTTATTTAGACATCCATCCCCGACGAACTCAGATACGCCTCTCAGGCATATTTTATCACTAGTGTCAAAAGTGGGATGGATGCTTTAATTGTGAATTATTTTAGAGAATATTAAAAGTAAAAGTGACATTTAAAGGAATTAATGTATTGTAATACTTGTAGGGCGAAAATTCAGTCTGTTTTGTACAACTGTGGCAGTGAATGTTAACTAGAAAATGTCTGCAGTACTGGAAGCATTGAGAGTATTAATTGAGAGGCTAGGTAGCTAGATGTTTCGTGTGAGAGCCACACAAATCTCTTCACTCACTCACTTGCTCTCCTCCCACTAAGCGGAACACGGTTCGATGTCCGACGGGTGTCACCCGGATATTCGTATTTGGGAAACGTGGCGCAAGTTGCGTCTGTTCGACGGGTTTTCTTTGGGCACTGCCTTATTACCCGCCCTTCCATTCCCCCGCCGCTCCATATCCATCTCTTTTCACCCATCTGCAGTCCAGATCGCGCTGTTAAACGCCGTCCAAGCCCGTTGAACCCAAGTCACTTCTGTATTCGTAACTACTGTATGGCACCGTGGAGGTACCAACATTCAACTTCTGTTTTACCAACACGACTAATAAAATCGGCGTAGATTGGATTTAAAGTTAGAGCTCAGGTTAGTAGACCAGTTCTTTTAGATATTTGTAAATTTTCTCTGAACAATTTTGTATTGCAGTTTTATTAAATTCAAACTTGTAAATTTATTCGTCTCTCAAAAATTTAGATGTAAACAAACGCGTTCATCACTGTGGACCATGCGACATTGAAAGTAGTGTTCATTTGGGCTAGGTGAAAGTTGGTACATGCGCAGAAGACAAATAATAGGTCTACTACATCTTTAGTCTGTGGTCTTGTACTACAAAACTAAAGAACGTTTGCCAATAAAAATGCGATATAATAACTGTCCTATTTTTTTTTACATTGAACTGAATATTTACATACTGGTTCAACAAATCTCTGCGACTTATTGACTTGGTGTCAGATATGTTTTATTTTGTGAAAATTTTATTTTGTTGGGGGATGGATATTATGTACTTTTATTTCAGGAGCTCCATTATTATTATTATTATTATTAAATATTTGAGTTCCTTGCCCGACATTCGTGGCCGGATTATTTTCTTCTGACGGGTCACAAGAGCTATTTTTATAAAGGCTTAAATCGCAACCCTGAAACTCTTAAGGACTCCGCAATTTAGTTGAGTAAAAATCTTTTTCCTAGTTCACGAAACAGAAAAAAAAATACGAGCAAATAAAAACGAGAAAGATACAGAGAGTAGACTGCTCGATGAAAGAAAAGCAAACAATATTAGGAAGAGGACGCGAAATATGTTTCTCGCGTCTTGGAAGCGAAGGCTGAAGACTTTTCCCGGCGCAAGAAGTCTGCTGGTCCCATTAACAACGAGTCGAATAAACTAAATAATTAAATTCCAGGGCGGGATGTTCAGATGTTGGGGTTGGCGTGAAGGAAGATTCGTCACTCGCCCCCTGCTACCGTGCACGATTCTCGCGCAGGAGGTGAGCGCCGTTAAACCACGCCGGTTCCGGGGAATTCTCTCTTAAATCGCCACCTGAGGAGGAACGAGAAACAAGTTACGTGGAGTCGACTGAGACGAATAGCAAGCGGGCTGAGGTTCGCTGATACCGTCTTCCCGCAACTACAACAAGAAGAGAAGAGGGTGGAACCAAACAACGAAGGATACCGAGGTTGAAGATCTCTCGTCTTAAAACTGCTCCCAAAAATAGTTTCACTAAAAAAAAGATTGAACTGTAACCCTTACGTTAATATAAACATATGAATTATAAGTACGCAATTTCTCCCTCTCCCTCTCTCTTTCTTCCTCTCTCTCTCTATAAATATATATAATGTATTATATGTACAACCTGCAGGGTCGTGTAGAGGACATTGAAATAATGGCACAAGTCCAAATACCAATCGCTTTCGAGATATGACATTAGCACATGTACAATCAATCCACTATTACAACACTTTTCACGTCTTACGTCCCAGGTACCAGTCTNAGTCCAAATACCAATCGCTTTCGAGATATGACATTAGCACACGTACAATCAATCCACTATTACAACACTTTTCACGTATTACGTCCCAGGTACCAGCCCTCACATTGAATGTCAACAGCGGTGTGCACTCGTAACGGCATTTGAAGCAGTTGTCAATACTACACACATTTTCTANCTCACATTGAATGTCAACAGCGGTGTGCACTCGTAACGGCATTTGAAGCAGTTGTCAATACTACACACATTTTCTAATGAAGAGATGGCCGACATACATGTCAAGCATGGGCGACCTAATGGCAATGCCCGGGTGGCAGCGCGATTATGTCACGAAGCATTCCCTCACGGAGGATAACCAGACACCCAGACAGGCAGACACCCAGACAGCCAGACACCCAGACAGCCAGCAGCCAGACAGCCAGCAGCCAGACACCCAGACAGGCAGACAGCCAGCAGCCAGACAGCCAGACACCCAGACAGCCAGACAGGCAGACACCCAGACACCCAGACAGCCAGACAGGCAGACACCCAGACACCCAGACAGCCAGACAGCCACACCCTTAACCAGAAGACCAACTTTACTTACGAACATAGCAATTTTTTTTGCATAAATAAGTAAATACCTACAAAATAAAAGTGAAGTTATTAGGTTATGGGTGAGGGAAAAGATTTGGGCGGCTCTTAGCATCGAGGTCTTGAGAGCCAATGAGGGTGAATGACGTGAGTATGGTGCAGCGCCAGAATGAAAGGGTGGGGAAACGGAAGATCCCCGAGAAAACCCGCCGACCAGCGTCTTTGTACAGCACGATTCCTACACGCAAATATCCGGGATAAACCCCACCGGGAATCAAACCCGGTTCGACCGGTTTGGAGGCGAGTAGTCTAACCACTACACCACCGCAGCCCTTTTCGTTAAGAAGGACGCATTGATTTCATTTTAAGATTTCTGTGTACATATGAATCATTAACAGTTAACGAGTAAGAGTATCACGTAGTTTTCAAAATAGTAGCAATTTTGTTATGATTATTTAAGATATTTAAAGTGTGTTACGTACATTTCTTTTTACATCGCCTCTAGGTTTTGCACAAACAGCTACATACGGTTTTACGACGCTAAATGTTCGCAATTTTGATTCAGCTCGTGGATACGGGTCAGTGTAGTACAAACATTTATTGAGGTCTATTACAAACAGGGTTCTTGTAGTTTTACATACGAGTAGTTTAAGAAGAGAAATTTTTGTACCGTTAAAAATATTTATAAAATGACCGAAAATATCTCAGTAAAAATTACAAGATTTTTTACAGTGCACGGAGAACATGTTCATCACAAACTTGTATGTCGACGAATATTCGTTTGACTTATTGACAACTAGTGTTTCCGCAAGCATTATTAGTTATATGGTGTGGCAAATAAAACTTAATCTGAAATAATTTCAATTAACGATGCAGTAATTTAAGTTTGTCAAGATACAGAATTTCAGTCTCAAACTGAATGTAAAATAAGCGGGCGGTCCCATGTACGTTGTCTTCCAAAATGGGAGAAAGTGAAAATGTTTCGTNTCAAACTGAATGTAAAATAAGCGGGCGGTCCCATGTACGTTGTCTTCCAAAATGGGAGAAAGTGAAAATGTTTCGTCCACCTTAAAAGCACAGGATTTCTCAAGACACAGAAGTGAATTAGCTGCTTGTATCGCAAACTACAACCGCAGACACCAAATATAATCTGTTCACGGTTTTTCACACTATTTTAATCAAACCTTTGAAAAATCACCTCGTGCATGGCATATTTGGTTATTTCCTAAATATGTCTTGGATCAGAAGCGTTTCGTACTTCTGTTAACATAAAAGTAATTAACTTTTTGTTAAATTGAACGTTTACTAATGTTTAGTCATTAAATTATAATAAAATATTTATTNTCAAACTGAATGTAAAATAAGCGGGCGGTCCCATGTACGTTGTCTTCCAAAATGGGAGAAAGTGAAAATGTTTCGTACCACCTTAAAAGCACAGGATTTCTCAAGACACAGAAGTGAATTAGCTGCTTGTATCGCAAACTACAACCGCAGACACCAAATATAATCTGTTCACGGTTTTTCACACTATTTTAATCAAACCTTTGAAAAATCACCTCGTGCATGGTATATTTGGTTATTTCCTAAATATGTATTGAATCAGAAGCGTTTCGTACTTCTGTTAATATAAAAGTAATTAACTTTTTGTTAAATTGAACGTTTACTAATGTTTAGTCATTAAATTATAATAAAATATTTATTATTAATATTAATAAATACAGATAGAAAATATGTGTGTCGGTGATGCCTAGTAAGAAATAGTTCTTATGGAAAATATTAATAAACTGAGTGCGCACGAATGTGGTGCGTTGTCTTTTCAGCGTAATTTTCTAGACTTAGTTAAGCTTTGTTTTTGTGAGGCGAAGGAATAGTCCGAAAGTAGAACTTGAGCAGGGCTTCAGAAAAGTTTGAATTAACCGCGAATGGACTATAAATGTGTCCACTGACCAGCGAGACCTCGCATCGCCGTGCGCCAATCAGCGCCCGGTAACTCAGGCCTACTCGCCAGCGGGCAGCCCATCATTGGCGGGTATTTCCACGCCCCGTTGTAGCCAATCAGATACAAGACGCGTTGCAGAATCTCACACAGCAGTTCAGCGAAAGGGTGCGCGCGCGCATCAAAATATTCATCACGCCATTACACCTCTCGTATCACCGTGGAACTTACTGGAGCAAGCGAAGAGTGCGATAAGTTGCCAACCTCTCCGCGAATATTCTTTCGCTCTATGTTTGTATATTATTTTCGAAACCTTGGAAACAGGGCCAGCTGGAAAGCAGGGGGATGGTNGTATTCTTTCGCTCTATGTTTGTATATTATTTTCGAAACCTTGGAAACAGGGCCAGCTGGAAAGCAGGGGGATGGTAAATGCAAAACAGTGAATTTGTTGGAACAAGATATCCCAGAACTCACTTAAAAATAAAGTAACAAATATCTTGCTCGTAAAAGAGATTCCCTGAAAGGAACGCCTCTTGAGACGTAAACCAGATGNAAAAATAAAGTAACAAATATCTTGCTCGTAAAAGAGATTCCCTGAAAGGAACGCCTCTTGAGACGTAAACCAGATGCAAATTCCTGAGCTCGGAAGATAAATAAAAAGAAAGCTAAAATGGCAACAACACAGGACGAATAGAAAGTGTAGCATTCACAAGGGAATATTTCCTGTAGTATAAGGTGACCTGGGAGTATTCGTTACGTGTTGATATTTAAGCCGTAGCTAAGAGGATCGTTAACACAATATATAATGTAATAGTAAAATATGATACGTATTTTCATAAAATGGCAGACAAATAATTTTCTGAGTCACAAATTCGCCGCTGTTTTCAAAGAACATTCTGTTAAGTATCGGAACTTTCAATTAATCGAATAATAATGTTTTTATTAAATTTTTGATTTATAAAGTATATTTGGTAAATAAAGTTTTCATTTAGTTACACGGTTGGTAAACTGGGAATAGGTGGTTACTTAAAAAAAGTATAAAGTAACGATTATTTTATTTATTACTGGTATCCTAACACGAGCATTAATTGTGTAATTCTAAAACTATCAACACTCATCTATCGTAAGAACCTGTGGAAACATAAGTGATAATTGACTTGCATTAAACTGACGCACGCATATTTAAACCCTTTTTCTCCAAATAAAACAAAAAACATTTTTAGAGAACTGTTATAAAATTACTCAAAATTATGTTTCAGTTCTTAGATTAATAACATGAAATCTTAGGCACTAAAAAGCCAGGCTCGGCAAAGGATTAGAACAAGAAGTCAAGGATTATGAAAATGGCTAGACACAGGATTACAAAGGTTTAAGTTTCCATTTCTGCTGTACTATTGAAGCGTTACTGTCACAGTTACAGTTAGTTTATGTAAACGTTCAATGCTCATAGGTAAGTTATTATTTTTAAGCGCCATGTATATCCTAACAACAACAGGAAAAATTACTTTTGAGTTACGTGGGCGAAGTAAGATTCGTGTTGATTTGACATTTTCCGCCACTGACACCCAAAGATGTAAAAAATACTATTAGAAAGGCCGTATTTCGTAGCTACATATATAGCGTCCAAATTATACCAGAACGTACCGTTTTTCCACTCGATAACAATATTCTCTGTCGATTTACGGACATTGTGGAAAGTACAGATAGCCAAAATAAATTCCAATAGGATAACTAAAATTAACTGGTTACCTCCCATATTCAATTTGAAATATTTAACTGCAGTGACGTAGCCATGTGGCGAGAGATATGTAGGTGGCCCTTGACATCGAGGTGCCGACCTCCCGTGGCTCGGTTGGTGCGCCCCCAGCCTGCGGTGCGGAAGATTCTGAGCTCGGTGTTAGTTCAAATTAAGTAATAAGTTAGTTTATAAGCCGTCTTCTGATAAGCCTTCAGGTATAACACCGAGGGACGTTAATAAACCATTCCAATTTAAATAGAAAATAACATCCAAGTTTTGAGTGCCGAAGAGAGTGAAGCGAGGTGAGTACCGAGCAGCGTCGGAATGGAAGGGCGAGGGAAATGGGAGATCCCCGAGAAAACCTGTCGATCAGCGTCATCGTCCGGCACGATTCCCACATATGCGAAAATAAGGGAACGACCCCGCCGGGAATCAAACCCGGTTCACTTAGGTGGGAGGAGAGTAGTCTAACCACTACACCACCGTGGCCCCGACGTAGTCACGATTTCGGTTAGGGAAGGAGGTGGGAGAGTGTTTCGGCAAGTCTTCACGAAATCGCAAAAATTATTGAAAGTATTTTTTAATTTTGCCAATTAATTAAAATTTTACATTATTTTTTTTTGAAACCCACTATACTATTTAAGTGAGTTTGAACGTAGTGTTATGGTCCATACGGTATAAGAAGGCCACTTTCTGACAGTCAGTGAGTGGCAACTTAACGTTTACGAAACAAACAAAGTGCCATTTACAAAATCCTGTATCAGCTGATGCACGAACGAACAAAAGTTAAAATTACGTTGGCTATTCTGAGTGCACTGCCAATGCACATCACAAAAGCAGAAAATATGCGGGTAAGAAAGAGTTCTTACATTTATTAATGCATTTTATTTTATAAGGACACAAAACAATGGTTGTTACTGTTAAAAACTAAACTTCGTGATAATGTAGTAATGTATAGGTGTTCAAAATGAAATGTAGAAGTTGTGCTAACTTCAGAAAGTTTTTTCACGTCGTATCATCCCTCTCCAACCTCGCTTTCAACACGTCCTTGATATTAATTCGAAAAGCATATAGAATATAGAAATATTGCATAATATTGTTTTATAATTTTTCTATTAATTTGACGAAACGACACGAATTTGAAATATATTTCCCGCCCGTAATCTAAGAACAATCAACTTAAAATTATACGCTATCTGTTATCCAAAAACAGCGGCTCAAACTTCGCCGTGACGCGCTGTGCGCGCGATCTCTCGGATATTATACGAGGTATTACCAGCCAGAAATGAACCTCTTTTTTGCGCGATATATAAGGAATTTACAAACAAATGCCAATAGTTATATTTTTCCACGAGCTCTGCATAATTTTTAAAGTAACATATATTTCATGTAAAATGATTTGGAGTAAAAGTCATTTATATTCGGCCAGTAATCGTTCGTCTACGTAAATTATACGCCATATTGTTCTCATGAAACTTATATCCTTGTTTGTAGAAAGTGAAACGCGTGAATAGATTTTAAGGAATTCTAATGTTATTCCACGTCACATATTTCCAACTCGAATATATTAGCTATAACGCCCAAAGTGTGATAATAGATACAACAGACCGTCTCGCAAATGTTAACCCAAATTCACTATTTCGGACAAATTAAAAAAGAGTTAGCAAATATCTAATTATTTGCAACATTTAATATTTTTACTTGTATAACCTACTTATTTTTTTAGACAGATGTCAGTCTTAAAGTATCTTAAAATTTGTTTAGCATAACAGTACAATGGCAAGTGGATTAGCTGACAGCGTGTTGATAAAAAATACAGCCCCGACTTGACGGACCAGCTGATGGCGGAAGGATACATAGTCACATGTAGTCAGACGTAAACAGTGGCGCTACTTTCGCAGACCTGTCAGAAAACGGCCTTCTTATACAGTATGGACTATATAGTAGGCGCACGAGAAATGGGACATAGCATTTCGGAGGTAGTGATAACATTTGGATGTTCGCGTACGACCATTTCACGAGTTTACAATATTTAATTAAAACAATATTTAATTTAAAAAAAAGAAAATGATGTATGTGCTCCGTTCTGCCCCGGGCATGGAGCAGAATGGGGTGGTAATGCCAAGTAATTATAAAAACATATAAAACTAGTGGAAGTGCAGAAATAATAAGTTTGCTCTATATTTATTTACTTTTAAGTAACTATAAAGGTTTAACTACATTTTTCATAGATATTGTCCTTTTATTAAGCCTATTCACAAAATTCACACACTAGGACAGCCTCATCATCTTCGCTATCTATTGCCGCACAGGAATTGTGTGCCCCTTTTTAGCACATGGAACAAGCGACCCAACCTTCAACTGACTTTGAGTAAAATGCACCGCAATATAAACATTCACAGTCAAAACAATCCTCGGAATCACTCTCGTTAGTTTTGGGTTCTCTCTTCAGCTCCTTCATTTTTCCATTTATCTTCAGGCACTTTCCTTCGTTTTTTCCATTCTTAATTACATTATCTTTCTTCAATAGTTGTATCCTTGCTCTTTCTTCTTTGGCAAAGTTATTTTCCTCTTTTTCCTTAATAGCGACTTCTAACTATTTTTTCTTGGGGGAATCTGTTAAGACAGCAGTCTTCCCCTTCTTCCGATTCGTACTTTTAGCACTTTCTTTAACTTTTGGGATAGGCATTAAAATCTCAGGTGAAACATGAAATTAAGAGGCCCTGTTGTCAGTTGTCATCCAAGAGCACCCAGGAGTGGCACAATTAGCCTCATTAAATCGGACCTTCTTAGTCGGCGTGTCATCATTAGAGTTGGCTGAATCCTCGTCAGCTTTATCATCCAACCTGATAGGAATGTCTTTTTTAACGGGTGTGCTAGGCGAAGGTAATTCCAATTGTTCAGCTCCAGATATGATCACCTCTTTACTTGAAGGCATACCGAGTCCGATGTCAGTTGTGTCTGCTGAGAGAAAATCGGTGTCGGCGAATATGGATGGGTCAGTTGGCCATATTCCTGTAACTTGGAAACCATCAATTGCAGTTTTCACTGTTGCGCTTTGGATAGATAAAAGCTGATCCAAAAAGCGTTGAAATTTGAAAGAGAGTAACGACTTTCCCTGGGTTGCTTCGTAGCCATTTTCGAAGTTCATCGCTGTAATGAAGACTTAAAGGCTTCATAAAAGAAACATCAAGTGGCTGTCTCCCTCGCGTAGTCTATAACATCAAGGTTCTTGGTATGTGTTGAGTGGCCATCTAACATAAGAAGAACCGGGAAGTCTTTTGATGCCTTAGAAAATTCCACAAATTTTCGAAACCATACAAAAAAAACTCAGCAGTCGTCTATCCAGTGCTCTGCACCTCAGCCCAACCTCCTGGTGGCAATCCTAACTCAAATTCTTTCTGCTTTTTCTTTCGAGGGAAAATGAGCATCGGGGGCATGTAAGCTCCGCTTGCCGACATACAAATAAGGCAGGTTACACTTTCCCCCCTTTCTGCGGATGTTAATGATCCGACTTGACGTTTCTCCTTGCAAGCTATGATTTTTGATGGGTTTTTAGGGTTCACTGAAGCGCCCGTTTAATCGCAATTAAATATCTGAGAAGCCGTTAGTTTGAGCTTGTCGAGTAAATTCGTTAGCAACGAAAAAAAAAACTATATACATCAACTTTATTAAAGCCCATGGCTCTTGCACCAGATGTTGCTTCCGGTTTGCGAACAGATAAAGTGCGATGTCTCTTAAGGAATCCAATTCTATTTCTTACAGCCAACTGATAAACTAAGCTACGCAAGTATCTCATTGTTAGACCGAATAACCTAGCCTCCATAGTTTTTAAGTAGTTAACGAGCTCAATTTCCTGCTCTTCCGTAAATACGTGTTTAAATTTTCCAGCCGTTTATCGATCTTGTAGTCAGGTTTTTCCTTTCTTTTTTTAGCGTATCTTTCCAGAGTAGACTGGGGAACATCATATTGGTTCGAAGCCTTCAAATACCCAGATTGGCCCGAAATAACCGCCTCGACAGCATTGTTCACTGCCTCAGTAGTCCATGATAGCCTATTTGTTTTTTTCTTATAGTCTCTAACCATCTGAAATTGAAAGAGAGAAAAAATTAGGGGCGTACTAAAAACGATCTCTTAGTTAAAAACATTGCGGGGCAGAATGGGGTTCTTCCCCATTCCGCCCCACCCGTTCTGCTCCAGGGACTCGATTTAGGTTAGGGAGGTGAGGTCACTCGAGAAAGATGCGTAAACAAACGTTTAACTACACTAAACTAAAGACAATTAAACGTACTTCAAGCATGTACTAAATATAGTTGTAATGTAAACAAGTAGGATAGACTGGGTACGGTTGTGCCATTTTGCATTTGATCGGCCATAGTTTTGTATGTGTACCAGTTAGCTAAACGAAAAGTGATTTTTCGTGTAATTTCTACATAACCCTACATATAATTAATTAAACTTTTATCCCTAAACATAATGGTTTGCACACAGGAGCAAGTTAAAAAAAAGGGAAAATGTCACAACCGACCACACCCCAGTGGCCGTTGTGACAGTGCTTGGGGTCAAAAGTGACATGCTTAATAATACTCTGAAATGGTCCGAAATCACCTTTATTGCAACACTCTATCATTAATACTACATAACATTCCTTTGAAAAGAAAAGGAACAGTAAATGTATGTTTGGGAACACTTCAATCACTTATAACTAATAAGGCACTATAGCATTTATATACATAAAAGGTAATTATTAGAACCAGTATTCACGCTGCAATGAGTCTCAAAATTTTTATTTTACCTAAAAACTAGCATAACTATGAATAATCAAATTATAAAAGAAATCTAAATTAACATCATAAATATCAAAATTATCTTTGCAACAAAACAAATAAAATACCCATTTTAATCACTTACAACTAGGTTTACAGGAACTCTTTAAGAATAAAAATAAAACATTAATAAACGTAACCTCAAAATCTTTGAAATAAATCGTGTGTTCTTCAACAAAAAAATTAACGTCTTTGTATTAACATCTGAACAAGGACATTCGATTAATTTGAAACATTTCTGCTGCTTGTCGCAGAGATACACCTCGTTTTGTTTCAATATATGCATTTTTGTATTGAGCAATGTCTTGCCTCCCCCTTTCGGTCTTCTGCGAGCGTTGTCTGGGCATCTTAAACAATAAAACACAACTTTTACTTATGTCACAACCGTACCCACAAAAAATGTCACAACCGTACCCAACGCACTTTTTTTCATAAAAAGAAACACCATGCCAAAATGAAATAATCTATGGACAAAGTAATGACTGCTTTTTATTTACAAATGTATATGTTATATAGATAAATAACACCTAATACTCAATCTGTATATATGTAACAATAATTATCAAAAGAAATCGAACAAAAATACTTACTTTTGACTGTCAAAAACAAATGCGGGTCTCTCCTAGCGTACGCAGCGCGCAGCGGGTGACGCAATACTGTGACACGGGTTCAGACATGCAAGCCCCTCCCTTCGCCGTTACCACAACTCGCTAATACGTATACTTTGGCTAACATTTCGACTGTCTCTTTCGTACCCTGGCACAACCGTACCCAGTCTACCCTATGTATACATTACCGTTGGTTACAAATCATCAGAAGTTACAATAGAGGAGCAAAAAATCACACAACGAAAACTTCACGCACCGTTGCTCGAGAAAACTAGACTAACATGGCTGCCGTAGGTGAGCAGCAACAGGTTGGTCTAGTTATACTTATTGCCGCTCGATGGCAGCACCTCCTTGAGACCGAAAAACTTCGAACTTCATTCTGCCCCGGTACCCCGTTGTGCCTCGGGTTCCCCTACATAAAAAGAAAAGAGACTATGCTTGATGTGGGAAAATAGTATTTGATAACAAAATACAACCACCCATAATTAAATGCAAATGTAATAATACAGAAAAAATAACAGCTATATCGGCACATACATTTCATTACCGAAAAATATTCTTGAGTTATCTAGTCTGTTGGGTACCGTTTCACAGTTAAAAGGGGTGTTCGTTTCTTCCTTTCAAAGTTCTCAATCAATGACTATTTAATGCTCTGCTACAATTTAATCATACAACGCGAGTCCATTTAAAAGAACTTCACTTGTGCTGTTTTTGAAATATGCCTTTCGCCTCCTCAGTTTTGTGGAACACACTCGATGCTATGGTAATAGGAAATGTTTCCAAAATTTCACATGTTCACTCGTTACAGACACAGTCTCAACAAGGCCAGTCAAAAGTATGCCAGCAACGAAAATATATATTGTAGAATCATTTTGATTCCATTTGTCGTAGTGTCATGGACAAAATATCATTAAAAGAGATGTGTTTAAAATAGAAATAGGTATATTTTTTAATTTTCAGAAATTTTTTTGCAATCTTTGTGGTGTAAAATTACAGAAGTTTAGATGGCTTGACAAATTTTGAAGTGTAAATTCATGTTGAATAATTTATTTTGGTCTAACTATTTTTAATATAGAAAATTAGTAATTCCCTGCCATTATCAGTCTGGTTATATTGGTTTAGGACCTGAAGCTTAGTCTCGCTGTTATATCATCAAGCCAAAATAACCAATCAATACTTTTCTTAATATGAATAGTTTATTTTGTTGACTTCGTTACTAGTCTAGTCTGCCAGAAAAACAATTTATCAGTGTTTATCTCTCTCTCTCTCTCTCTCTCTCTCTCTCTCTCTCTATATATATATATATATATATATATATGCCAAAGTGGTTACCCCTATTCACTGGAAAAATTGTTTGCACCCAAAACTTAACAAGGGTGGCTGGTCTGAAGGTATTTAATGTGACTGAGTCATAAAAGCGCAGAAGCGCTAAAGGCGACCTAGGAACGCGCATGAATAGCCTCACCACCCCTACGTGCAAAGCTCTGTAGTGGCGTGCAGTCTCTTCATCGGTAACACGCCTCAA
>NQII01007870.1:45210-83057 GCA_002778355.1 Clitarchus hookeri | reverse complement strand
CCGAACCTATAAGCCCCGAACCCCCCAGGGGCTTAACTGAAGATCCAGTTACGCAGACTGTGTGCGACGCTAGTGCAAATGTGTACCGTGTGTCGCCCGCTGAGAAACACGGGGGGCGCGAAGCCCCCCATCGGACACAGAAATAAGTGCCACGTATAGTAATCTGTTGTTATTATTTTTCCATCGGACACAGAAATAAGTGCCACGTATAATAATATTTTGTTATTATTTTTCCAAGAGACACAGAAATAAGTGCAACATATAATAAGATTATTTGTTTTTTGTTTTTTGTGTACCATTGTGTGTATAGTGTTTACCAAGGGTAAGTTATGTGCAAAACAGGGTGTAAATACGTGNTTTTGTGTACCATTGTGTGTATAGTGTTTACCAAGGGTAAGTTATGTGCAAAACAGGGTGTAAATACGTGTTAGAACTAGTAAGGCAGGCAGGCCATACGCCCTCGTAAGTGATTGTGTTATTATAAGTCACGCATCACGAGTACAGAGGGAATGAGAATGGGTGTGTTTACTTCACCACCCGAGCCAGGAGTTTTGAATGACTGGCCGCTAACGTGAAAAGGTTAAAAGAAATACCAGAATTTGTGTAAACGTTACAAGTTTGTGTTGCAATAACATTAATAATTCTGAAAGTGGGTTGAGTTGCTTTAAAGTTTGTTGGTTCATGACACAAAGAAAAGTCTGAAACTGAATATATAAAGAGTGTAATCCTTTTGGAGTGTAATTGTAAAATAAGTTTTTTATTACCATTGTGTGTATATGGCGTAACCATTGTTCACCCCAGTTTCGTTTGATAAGTGTCAATGTGTAAAGGAAAGTGTGAAGGATTTGTCTATGAAGGTGGGAATGAAAGTTTAAATACAAAAAAAAAATTATTTTTCATGTGGCATTAACGATAATAATTTTTAATTGCCAAGGTTTGGTTAAATTGCTAAGTATTAATTTATATATATAAAATTACTGGAGGCATCTAGTATGTAAAGTGCTTACTGAGAAAAAACGGCTGTTTGTTGAATACAGAGCAAAGAACCAGATTGGAGTTAGCCTTTTCTTAATGGTGTTGGCTTATGACGTTGACGGTAATTGGATAATACGTTTTTTGTGTATGTGTGACGCGAGCGATGTGAGGATTCCAAGTACAGTGTCGGAAAAATTATGTGTGTTATGTCGAGGACGCGAGATGGGTGTAACGGAAGGTGATGTTATTAAAAAGGTCCGAGATAACTTGAATTGTTTTAATCGCCCGATTTATCGGTTGACCGATGATGTTAAGACCAGGGAAATAATAGTTATGTTCTGGAAACCTAAAGAATTTGGCGGTGTTTTAGTCCATTCAGAGGAGTTGGCCTATTAATCGATAGACCCCGATTAACCTTTCTTTTATTTGTAATCAGTATGTGTACCGCCGTTATAAGTTTATTTTATAAGATTTAATTTACAAAAAAAAATGTACTAAAATTGAGTTTTCTTTTAAAATTCTTTTTTTTTGAAAAAATAGTTTTTCTACGAGTGAAAGAATTTGTACGGACTTTTGAAATCTTCAGCTTGGAGTTTTAATAACAAAATTCTTAAGATACGTAGTGGCTTCATGCGAGAAAATGACAGGGCCGCAGTATCAGAAGACGTTTCCAGTCGCGTGAGTTTAACGTGTAAGGATGTGTAAATAGTTATCGTGTAATGTTAGGGTATAGGGTGATTGTGAATAAGTTGTGTGATAAAAGTTAGTACATAAGGATATGTAAATAGTTATCGTGTTATGTTAGGGTATAGGGTGATTGTGAATAAGTTGTGTGATAAAAGTTAGTACGTAAGGATATGTAAATAGTTCTCGTGTAATGTTAGTGTGTAAGATGTGAGTACGGGTGTTCATGCCCCAGCCAGGACTCTGCCTGACTTTGTTCATCCCGAGAAATGAACAACGGTGTCCCAGTTGTTTACCACTAGTTGTGAGGTGCGGACGTCATCCCTCACCCCCCACCCCTTTTACGACGCGAATTGTACGGAGCATACGTAGAAAAGGGAGGGAGTTGTCTCAAGGGCTCATGTATCAATTCACATGTTCATGCAACAATAAAACCTCGATTTGTGAAATATGAATTATCCTATATTCATTCATTAGTGAATTGGACCATTAAACAACAGTGTTGAAGCATTCCTACGCCCGATCACTGAGGACTAGTATTAAGTGTTGGCGCCTCACGCCACAGAACAGATTACAACACCTACGCCCAAACCTCAGCTTTGGCAGGTGTCATAGTAGTAAGGTGTTTTATGAAATAAATATTATTATATATTAATTAAAATGCAAATAATTAAATACACTTGGAAAGAACAACTTGTCTTTTCCTATTAAATGATTGGGTATAAAATTATCATATCAGGATCAAAAACAAATTGTGCTGACATATTTCGTCCCCTGGCCGCTATTTGGTGAACACCTAACAACACTGAAACAAATTTGTTACCTTTTACTAAATTTTGGCAGACTTTTTCGTATAATAATTGGGAATACTCATATTTCCAAATTCTAACATGGGACTCTTAGTGTATACTTCATCAATTATTTCCTAAAAACAGTTTAATAAGCACGAGTTAGTCAATGGCTCTTGACATACTGTAGGTAGCATATAATTTTAGATCTTTCAACGCATAGTGTGGAGAGATTTGGGCGGCCCTTAACATCGAGGTCTTGAGAGCCAATGAGGGTGAAACATGGTGAGTATAGAGCAGCGCTGGAATGCAAGGGCGGGGGAAACAGGAGATCCCGAGAAAACCCGCCGACCAGTGGCATCGTCCGGTCGGAGCAAAGAATTGAAGTGGTCGTCGGTTGAAAATGCAGGAATAACCAGGAGAAAACGAATTAATTGTTGAGTATCTGCCAAGAAACAACATATTTCGTGTGGAATTACTTTAAACCTTGAAACTACGGCTGTATTAGTACTAATACCTGGATCCAGGTTATATAATGCTCGAATAATTCCATCTGGTAACTTGATCTGTCAATGTCATCAAATATGTTCGTTCAAAACTTCATTAACTTATTTTCTCAATTCTGCAGGACGGCGGAGAACTGCTTTTAGAGCGTATAGTATCTATCGAATCATGGTTTTTCAAACCAGTTCTCAACTTATTCCATAACACAATCCAGAACTTCGTAGTAAATAATTATATGCATTTGTTTCGTTGTAGCAAACTGAAGCGTTTTCACAGGGCTTTCATTGTGTTGGATGTGATTATATGCATGCGCTTGTGTTGAGGATGTGCAGGTGTTTTAATTCATGAAATTTTGATTCCATACTACTCCATAATTCATTAAATCTCTCAACGGTTCGTTTGCTGTCAGACATTCCAGTACTACAAATATGTTTATTTCGGCATCACATACAATATGCATTAAGTACTTCGGTACATCACTCAAAATTTTTTGTGCTATAAAATACCTACAAAGACACTGGGAACATGGTACGTGTTTCTATTTTTGAAGTCGGGACGAACAGTCCCCGAGCTTTCGTGAATACTTCTCTCCGAGTTGATACGCGATTTCTCCAAGGAACTCTCCATACGAATGGATAAAATTCTATGTCTGCAGAAAGAGCTTCGACACAAATAACGAAGCGTGTAAGGCAGATAGCTCTGGGTCTGGTTTCTTTAATAGCCAAGCAATTCGCTCTAGCTGAAAATTTGTGTGGTCGTTGTGGAGTGCCTTGGAACAATACACGAATATAATTCATAAAATATAAAGAGAATAACTGGGTTATAATTATGTAAACATGCTACTCTTTTTCGTTTTCTTTATGTAGACTGCATACCACGAGATTTTTATAGCACTAACAAAAATTTCCGATAGTTTATTTACCTCCTCTTTCCCCTCCACGATCTAATCGGAAATGGGGGGGAGGGGGTAATACCGTCGACACCCTTGTTGTTTCGTACGTGACCCGCGTAAAACGAAGAAAACAATGTTTAATTGGATTATGCTCCAGTGGGCTTCGAGACAATAACAGACACAGTTGTTACGTTTCCCAATCAAACGGTTACATAGATTCCCAGCAAAACCAACCGACAGTTATTGGTGTTGACGGAACATGTGAATGTTTAAATAGAACTATATATCATATTTGTGTATATTTTACCAACTGAAAATTTTTTTAATACCTCACAACTTGCAGGCTTGAAGAAATCCGTTACGCACATTTCTGTTTGAGTACTTAATTTTCCTAAAATGCGAACCGCAAATAAATTGTTTTAGGAAAAAATCCTTCTTAATTCATAACACGAATGTAAAATATATTTTCTTGGCAATTTAATAATAGTGACAATAATATAATGTGATTCATTTGAGTATTACATACACAAAATATTTTCGCAAAGTAATAATGATGAACGTGATTTCTCGCAAATGCCGTTGCATATGTACGAACACATTAGCATGGACGTAATCATCTTGTTAAAACATCGACTGATAAACAGCCAATAAAGGCCACTTTTGCAAGTAGTGTGTCTAGTGTTTGCCTGAAGTAATGGATGTAGTTTGTCCCCTTACACCTACCTCACTTTCAATGCCAGAGAATTTGTTACAGACTCGATCGTTTAGATGAAATGAGTATATTTAAGTACAATCATGTATTATATTATTTATTAAAAGAAGCGTGAGAACATGTTAAAATCCGCTATTATTTTTGGTTTTTTTTTTTTCAGCAGTTGGCGTGAAACGGCGCATGTCCCGGCCGCGATTTTGGGGGTTTTTTTTATACGCAAATATGTTAGCGTCTGGCCGCTTCCCAGCGTTTTCTTACGAAGTTTGAGTTCTGGAGGTCATGTAGCTACGTCAGTCACCATCTCTGTTCTTGATTCGAACTCAAATTTATGCACTTAATGAAAAAGCACGGTGCTGTATTATGATGCAGTAAGAGCCTCCCGCCTGTTGATCTTCCACCCGGCCAGCTCAAGTGACGCCGGGTTGTATACTATAAGGCGGTTTTTGTTATATGGTCCATTCGTGGTTACTTCCAACTTTTTCTGGAGCCCTACTTAAGTTCTACTTTCAGAATCTTCCTCTTTGTCGTGAAAACAAAGCTTAATTAACCAAGCCTAGATAACGTTGCCAAATTGGCAACGCACCGCAATCGTGCGCACTCACTTAAATCATTTTTGCATGAGGACTATTTCTTGCTAGGCATTACCAACACATCTATTTCCTCCCTATTTTTATTCATTTAATTACAAATTAAATATTTTAATTGACATACAATATATAAGTAAATGTTAAATTTTATAAAACACAAGATACTTTTATGGCAAAAGAAGAATAAAACTCTTCTGATATAAGACGCCTTTACTAAACCACCAAACACTTCATACGTGGAGTGATTTTTTCAAATGTTTGATTAAAAAAGTGTGAAGAAACCACGAATAGATTATATACGGCATTACTCACTGTGTTCAAATGAAATGCGCTTAGAGAACATCGCATTCTGAATGCAAGACAAGCCTGCCTCATAAAATTGACTTATTAATTTTTTTGGTGTCGGAAGTAAGATAATATATGTTTGTAGACGGTAAAAGACAGTCTCGATACACTTTTTACTTTTCCTGGACGTACAACAGATAAATGGGTATGGATGTTGCTATTCGGAAATATTTTGTACGAAAACAATAACATTTGAAATTTAGACACACGTGCTTATTGTGATTTAAACGAAATTGAATGGTAAATTTTTATGACTTGATACAGTTTTCATTATTCAAATTACATTGCTGACATATTAGGCTAAAAGTTTTATAAAAGGCACCAGTCTTATATCCTCATTTACCGTAAATAACACATTTCGATTAACGATCGGCTTGCATTCAGGTTATGATATATTTTCTACCATCTCACAAACACTGCCTTTTGAATCATCTGTATAGAGCAGGGGTGAATGGTAAACACCCAGTGACTTCAGACATCAAAAATCCCAGTTCCTTCAGCGAAAGGTGAATTGACGGGAGACCTTCGTAATCGTACGAGCTGCAAACCACGGTGTTCTAAGATCGGATCCTGTGTAGACCTCGAGTGTGTATTTGTAACTTTTAAATGCATAACTACATTATTTTTTAGTATGCCAGTAATCTCTATGTAATCTTTACGACACAAAACAAATGGCTATATAATAAAAACAAAAAAATTACATTGTGAAACTAAATGAGACACTCAGCTACTGCACTTTCTTGGAATGTACGTGTATATATATAATTATATATATATACATATATATGTGTGTATATTTCAAACTTAAATTATATTTACTTTTGTCATTAGCTGGTTAATATTTCTGTATAACTTAACTGTTTCCTGATGAGTCTGTGATGTTCGTCTTTGGCCTAGTTTAATGGATACATAACATCGCACCATTGTAATAACCATTACAAAATTTCGGTGGAACGGATGGTGAACATTACAGGACAGTTATACATGCTAAACTAAACTAATATTTTTGTTTACGTAAACTCAGAGAAATTTGAAAGATACCCATGAGCGTATAATTATCACTAACAATTATTATTTGGGTTTCCGTTGAAACCATTCTTCGCGGCTTACGACTCGCTTACTCACAGGGAATATCACAGGGCATTGTGAGGCTTGCAGTGTACAGAGCAGCCGACACAATTAACCTTCGCGTGCTTTAAGTGCACAATTGTGTTCACTGAGTGTGAACTGGTTAAGATCCCCATGCAACGAAAGAAAAAATTCGCACAGAAGTGGCAACAGAAAAGTTTTGTAATTTGGATTCGTGGCGGCAACAACCAAAGTTCTGTACCAGCAACAAAACGTTTTGCCAGCTTATTGCAGCTCCGTTTGTCGTGGGAACAATCCAAGTGTTGCTGAAGATTTTCCTACAGACGACACTAATCTGTTCTGTAGCACAAACAGTGAGAACTGTTGTAAGAACTGTATTCGTAGCTGCAGTTATAATCACGCATAGGAGCACTACATACAGTTCTGCTGCTTGCTCTATCTAGGTTGACGATATTTGGATTGTACGCAGCACCAGTCTGATTGCCGTCCTTGTACTAACAGTCTAGATGCGTTGTGGGCACAGCAATTTGTTTCGTAAAACCATTTTTCCCCCCTCAGAGTACGCAGTCGTGTACACTTGGTCTAAATGTGGTGAGTTCTCGTTAGTACGCACTTGCTTGGCTCCTCAGCTCGTATTCACACAAGCGAACCTGCCGAGTAAGCAAACAGGTCGCGAGGCAAGCACGGCGGCAGCTGCTGGGCTGGCGATTCGCAGCGGAGAGACAAGAGCGTACGTTTACTCGCGAGAGGCCTGCCCGCCTACAAACAGTTTACACAAGGCGCTCTTAACGACGGTTCTCCGCTTGGAGCGCTGGCTTCCGTCCAGCGCCTGTGGGCGACGTTCCTATAGTCTATCCGCGGTTTCTTCAAACCTTTTGAATCAAACCTATGAAAAATCACGCCTTGTATGACGTCTTTGGTTGTTTCCTAAATGTATCACGTATGCCATGCGTTTTATACTTCTGTAGGCATTAAAGTACCAAACATTTAGTTAGATTAAACTTTACTTATATTTTATCTATAAAATACGGTATTTTATTTGTGATTATTATGAATAAAGACAGGGAGAAAATGTCTTGTAAGAAATAGTTCTCATAAAAAATATTATTAAACTCTGTAAGCACAAACACGGAGCGTTGTCCCTTGGTGTATTTTTTCTAGACTCGTTAAGTTTTGTAAGATTGAGACAGAGGAATAGTCTGAAATTATAAATATAGCAGAGCGTCAGAAAAGTTGGTAGTAACCGCAAATGGGCTATATCTAGTATGCCGGGCTGACTTTTACTTTCCTCCTCTAAGATCCTCGTCAAAGACACTAGATTTTTTCCTTCTTTTAATATTGCGTGTTTAAAATAAGAGCTGATACCTTAAGGGCGCCGCTTACCTGGCTCTTGAATTTCGTTGCAAAGTGTTTGAAATCCACATTTTTTTTTTTTTTTTACAAAACCATTTAACGTGTCCCCGTTATACCAACGCACTGTTACAAGACTTCTAAGGGACTTATCCGAGTTCGTGAGGGATGGAAATCTTAATATAAAAATTAAAAAGAACTAAATTTGATTCCAATTTATTCTCACATCAATTATTTACAGCATTAAACTATATATCTCCACTGTTGCTCTTTCTATTTCTCAATGGGTGCAGTATTATATGTATATCTCGACTCTAATTAAAGTCTTTATCATTGTCTCTGTTCGGTTATAGTCAATTAACTCGCACTCATCATTAACACATGTTCAGTCTGTCGGTTGCCATCATTTGAAATGTCTTTTATCCTCAAACATCTAGTACAATAGTACAGCCTGCCAGTCGCACCCTTCACTGCACCGATGCTCGCAGTCGCAGATTTTCCTTCCGTTGGTCGCTTCCAGCGACACTCGTTGCTCTTCTGGCTCGTCGTCTATCGCTTAAGACTGCACAATCGCCCAAACTCCTGACTGTCATGAACTGCCGGCTCGGAGGCCCATCGCCCTCAAATACTATAGTTGGCCTTGATCTGGAAGGTTCGCCAAACCCAGAGTCACGCTGGGAGTTACTAGGCCATTAAACCAGAATATTCTTCTTATTGACGCGGAAATTCAATCTGCTGAAATTCAGGAGCACGCGAGTCACAATAGATTTATCGCGGCGGCACGCTTTTCGTAACAAGATATGCGCGTATCCGATTATCGCTCACCTGATATTCCAACATTCCTTCGTGACACTCCGCCCGCTATCATATCGCTACTCTGTGTTTCTCATTCGCTCGCTCGCGCGGAAGAGGCCGAGGGAAGCGAGCTTGTAACAGTACGAAAAGAAAACACACTTCACTAGAGGTGCGAATAATACTGTCAATATATCATGCACATTATAAATGCTATTCCCGAGTACTCCAACGAGGCTTAAAGAGGCTTTTTTACACTGCTGTATTTCATAATATGCTGGTCGGGAACACGTGAAACTATTACGGATACCTGCATTGAATTTTTATACAGATTTTCTAGCAATATAAAGATAAGGTTGTCGCTTAAGATCCCATAGGTCCACGCAGCACGGCGGAAACAATGCACGCCAGTTCAGCGCCTTGCGCCTAGGAGTGATAAGCCCCTAGGCGCGCGTGTCAACGTCGTCCTTATCGCTCCCGCGCTTCCCTGCCTCGAGCTATGCCCACAATTGCGTGTTAATTCGCTGAAAGCCTGAGTGAAAAATTGCTGTAGGAAATCCCGCAAGTGAGATGGCCACATTGGAGCGGGAGGAACAGTGATTCTTCAGCGTTAAATCACGCGGCGACGCTGCAACACAAAACCCTTCCGTCAATCCATCATGTGGCACTCACTGATTCTGACAATGGATGAATTTTCGTTAACCAGAAACATAGCAAACACGTTATGTGTCACATTATGCGATCGTCAACGTCGTAAACGACGCTAAAGTACATGGCGGATCTATCCGCTGTTGACAGAAATGTCAACAAAGAGGAAATTTGTACCTCTGCGCAAACTGAAGGAACGCCCTGAGAAATTTTACGAATACTACAGAATGTCAGTATCTTCATTTGAAATGCTCTTACTTCGTTTTAAAGATGTTATTTCAAAACAAACCTCAAGAATGCGGGAAGGTGTTGATGGAGAAAAAAAAACTCGCTTTAAAATTGAGGTATTTATAATAATTATTTGAATCAAAGTAATGTAGAACAATGAAACAGCGGTGTGCGTGAACAGATAAGTTTATTTATACGAAGTTCCACCACATTAATTTAAGTGTTTAAAAGAGTATTGAGTCATCGTCGGATACATTACTCTCAACAGATAATGGAACAACGTTAGAAGAAGTAGTGGTGGAACATGATGGTAAAATAGTGAAAGTTGGTGGGTCGTTGCTGTAATTCCTGTCGCTCACAGAGAAAGAGGAAATGGGGTTTGACAGTGAAATGTAGGAGTGCACGAGTTGTATTAATTTAAGTTGGAAATCAATCTTTTGATGAGAAGTCAACATTGTTATGGGGGGAATTCGCGAACGGAAAACATTTCATCCGGATTAGTTACATTTGCTTTTCCTTGTGGTGCCTTCATCTTGAGGATATCTAAGATGTCCCTCTCATAAGATCCTCACTGCACTTTCTTTCTCGTGGTTTCCGTAGAACCTTACAGTTTACGTAGGCCCCAGTGAGTCAGCATTTGTATTATTATCCTTGTCACCACTCTGACCTGCTTCATCTATGTTCATGTTTCCACTAGCCCTGCAGAACAAAACAAAATACGCATGAAACAATGTTCTACTGGATTGATATAACAACGCTCAAACGGTAAATTATCGCACTTACTCCCGTGGTTGAAGGACTGCCAGAAGAAACGATGTTTTGCGGAGTAGCCACTTCGTTCTGGCTTTACGGTTTTCACTTGTGTGTCCTTCATGCTCTTCCATCGTTTCCAAACTTATCCTCCTTGAACAGAGGTCGCAACTGCAGATTCAAGTATTTGTAAATTAAGTGAGAATTATTTCTCAAACAGTTTAATTAGGTATAACTTGTTAATTTTACTCCTTTTACAGGCATTTGACGACAAGGCAGTCACTTCGGTCGCTACATTTTGAAAACGTTCCAGTTCGCTCTACACTTGCTCTCACAATTTGCGACACATTTGTAGTGTGTGAAGTGATATAGGATACACTCAAAGAATAATTTACAAAGCAACCAACTACAGAAAAATGTCTGCGTATCAGTGTGAAATTCGAGGGCAGGGCCAATTGTCCTCACTGTCTCGGAGATATCGATGGTAAGCAAAATATAGGATTGTGGAAACATGGGATTCGGGGAGCAAATGTTTCAATTATAAAAAGTAAGTTTCAGTTGTGTTGATGGCTGTTGCAGTTAGTGACNTATATAGATGTAGGGGCATTTGGTTACGAAAGGGACGCCAACATACTGAAAGCGACTGACTTGGGTAAATATATTTACTCCCAAGCATTACATGAGCCTTTATCAAACGATTATTAGTGATGCCACTTACTCATTAAGATAAAAAATTTACTTAGTTACGAAGCTATTTTGTATTTGATTTATGATTGATACAATCATCCTGTTTTTTAACGTAGGAAATAGAACGTATCTGTTACACATGCAACAATAGCGCTTACCTAGTGGGGAAATGTAAGATAGCCAAACTTTTAACATTGAATTTCCCAACATGTGGGAGAGGTAACCTTAGCCATGGCCTGTAGTAAGGAACTATCTCAGCATTCGCCAGGAGAGATTTCAGGAAACCATGGTAAACCGAAACAAGGATAGCCGGGCTGGGAATAAAACCAGTTTCCTCCCAAATGCGAGTTGGTTGGTTTACCACTGTACCTTACTCGGTTTGGCCCAAAGAATATTCGGCTACCCTGCACGATGGACATGTCACTATCAACCAGCTGTCAGTGTGAGCACCTTCGGATAGATAGGTTTCGACTTCAAACCCCGGAGTAGTCCATGCATCCTTTTTAAAGAGTTAAATTTGTATAAGCTCAGTGTAAAAGCTTCCCCACATTAACCAAACGTTTTAGACGGACGAGGGAGGAGGGTTATTAAACCCAATAAAATAAAAAAGAGATTTTGGTGGTGGTATCCGGAGGGGAGAATATCGAAGTGATTAACCAGTGTTTGAACTGCGGAAAATATAGCAGTGAGCTCACTTTCAGAAAGGGAATTCGCTGGCAGTGTAAATCCCCAATCCATTTGTTGTGTCTATAGGTAGAGAAGGGGGTAAGGGGGAGGGGGAGGAAGCTGGCAGCCCACCAGCCGGCGGTCCATTATCGGAGCGACGCAGCGCAGTGCGGGGTCGGTAGTCAGCTTCCATATTCACGTCGCGAGCAGGAGTCGCCGGACCATCCACAGAGCCGGGATGTGTCGCCATGACTGCCTCCGTCGACAACCTCGCCTTGGGGTCACACTGCACGAGATATGCAGGCTTACCCGCTGACACAGAACAAGCGACAACACTAAAGCAGAACCACATGCACGGAAAAAAAAATTCTTTATTTTTACAAAGTATTCGTTGGAAACTAGTTTCTCAGATCATTCAGTGCAATTTAATTAGAACAACGTTTATTAAACATCTATTTGGAATTAGCAAAATCGATATTGAATTTAGACTTTTAACTAGTGAAGACTACAAGTTTCCTTATACGCATAAATTGATAGGTTTCATAAACAATGCGCTGTTAAGATACAATATTTCAGTTAAAGTGTCGCAAGAAAAATTTTGGCACCTATTTTCCAAGGAATTGTTTATTAAACGTACAAAATTTATTTATTGTGCATCGAGATTTGAGATTAAATTGGTAAGAGTTGCGATTCAAACTATTAACGTTAATTAAAATACGGAATATAAAAGTTTTTAAATAACAAAATGTTTATCAGACAGTCAGAAAACTATTCAGAGAAAAGAATGTGTTAAACTTGTGTAGAAAATTTCTTAATTTATATTTGTGCCATATACAGTTCATCTTTTGAACATAATCTGTAATTACTCTTTTCTCGCAAAAACCAATTTTTTGAGCGCATAGTTTTCGCAAATATACATGTCGAAATCACAATTTGTCTGTTCTGGAAATGTAAAATAATGAAAATTCACTAACGCAGAGAAATGAGATAATTCACGCTGAAAGAAGATGCCAACAGCTACTTCAACACGTCTATAAAACCGTACAAACAAATGTTTTACAATATAAAATAATACTAAAATTAATAATGTTTCACATATGTTTAATTTTATCTGTCCCCAAATTTTTGTAATATATTTTTGCGAAGCAAAACTTAAAATTAATTAAGACAAGACCGTTTAGTTGCACTTGTTAAATGTTCTGCTAACAATTCATTTAAATTGTGCATTACGAAAGTAGTAAATATTTAACTTTGACATGCAATTTTGCGAAATTCATGAGGCATAAAAAAATTTGCTTGAAGAAGAATTAGTCACAGAAAATGTCTACAAGTTGAACAGTATGTTGTACAAATATAAAACAATAACATTTTCCATGGCTAGCATCCTTAGGCAGACACGAGGGGTCCTGCCCGAGAAGTGTAATGACGGGAAAAGGACTTCAGGTGGCCGCCTGGGTAGGCCACCGTATGCAGAGCTCCAGCAGAAAAACATTTCATTAAAAAACCGTCCAACCTTTTGAGTGAGGTCTGCTTACGAATAGCACTTAAGAAATGTTACGAGTCTGCATAAGTTTTTCAGATCCTCCATTTCTCTCGAAGGCATGTTTTTGTGATACTGAAAATGGCTCAAACGGGTGTTTTCACGGTCATTTTTAGGTATAAACATTCCGGTACAAAACATAAAAAAAGAATGAGGACGTGCATCATACATTAATTTTTATTATTACGTCATAAAATGGTAGGGTCTCCGCTGAAAGTCTTATAGAGGCACGTTATCGACGGCAAGACTGTACGCCAGCTCAGTGCTTTGACGTAGAGGCGATGAGAGAGTTGATGTGCATGTCTCGGTCGCCCCTAGAGCTTTCACGCTTTTAGGCTTCAGACGCGCAAAATTCTTTCAACCAGGCGGCCACCTTAACCCAATACCTACTGGCAACCGCTCGCCGACGAGGTAGAGAGGTGGCGTCCAGGCCGCCGACTGCGTTGTTCCATCAGCTTGGATCCCTATTCACACTCCGCGCACGACTTCTGCTATTTCACCCCCTGATTGTGATTACTTCCGACGTGGTCCGCATTTGGAATCTAGCTCCAAATTGTTGAGAATCCTCTGTCACTTTAAATAGTCGCCTGGACGCGCATGCTTTACCTACCTCGTCGGAGTGCTCAACTTGTCTGCACTTCCGACGTTTCAGCTCTGTTTTTCTTAAATAGTTTGTCAAACGTTTGCTGTCATCTTTTCGGACGAGCGGGCGTGGTTTTCACGTTGCGCAACATTGCGTTAACGAAAAGAGCCAAGTGCAATAGTACGCTAAGATTTATTCTACTCAGATTGGGTAGCTCAGTTCTAATATTTTGAAAATGAAAATTTTCACCGCCAGGTAGCACTAGTATTGCAAACGTACATAATTATCTCAGTTTTGTATGTAAACAAATTATACATTTGAAAATGTCATAAAATAAATATGATTGGGTAAAATTTTCCAGTTTGTATTTGGTTAGATCCAGAGTAATGAATGAACTTTGATCCCGGCACTGGAATGAAAATTTAAGTAAACAAGTCCACACTTCGTTTAATTTTCAGAAGTTTCAGGAAACAAGATGATTAGGAGTATTTATCCAGTGACATAAATCGTTTACAGATGTGTTTGAAAATAACTCCCTCTGATCGCATATACGAGCAGCTTATATGTATTTCACTGTTCTCCCTCACTTCTAAAAACCTCCAAACTTTAACAAAAATAAAAAACCTCAAAAAAATTTTGTAAAACAAAAAATTGAAAAATGTAAAACATTAAAACTAATTAATTTGAAATTTTAATAAAAACTTTTACCGTGATAGATTTTTCTTAGTTTTGCTAAAGTAGTATTGGTTTGCCAAATTTGGTAGTAATCTGTCAGCTGTTTCCCGAGATATTACACAAGAACTTTATTACTTCATTTAATGCTATACTTTATAAACAATGATAAAAAAAAGTTTTTATTTATAATTTTTTAATTTCTACTTCCAATAATTGTAACAAATGTTTTAAGCAAAATAATTTTAAAACATTTATCAAAACACATAATTTTTTTTTACCAAAAGTTGTATCTATAATTTAAATATTATATGTTTTATATTTTTTATTCAATTCTTGGTCGTGTAGTTTTATAAACACAATTGAGTAATTTAACTTGCTTAGAATTGAATCCATTTTTTTGTATTACAAAAAAGTACTTTTTTTTAAGTAAAAATAATATTAAAAAAATTAAAATATAATAATTTTTTTAATAAATGGAAAACTTAACTAAAAACTTAAAAAGTTTGGCGAAGAAAAATACAATTTTTTTCATTTTCAAAACAATACAAAACACAAACATATTAATAAATACAAAATATGTACAAATGAATATGTTAAACAACATTATAAAAAAATGTATCAATAATAATTAAATAATTTAGTAAAATGATTTTTTGATTTTGAAAAAATTAATAAACATTACTTAGAAAAATGTAAAAAAACTAAATTATATCATATTAATATAAACTCAGTTCTGAACTAAAATGTTATATGGCCGCCATTTTAAAAATATGAGTATCTGAACCTCTCAAAGTTTCTCAGTGTACATGGCCAGCCATAGTGCTACTTATTGGCAAAATTTGGTAAAATTCTGTTGTTTTTCAGATCTACCACGTAATTTTAATTTGTCCTCTGATACTAGTTTACAAAATTGCGGACAAAAAGATTTTGTGTGGACACATTTGACGGTTGTAATGTATACAGCCAGCATATAAAGTTTCATTGGAATTAATTAAATGGTTTCAGCGATATGACTTACAAAACTAAAATAGCTAAGTGGCCGCCATTTTCAAAATGTCTGACATACCTAAAACATATCAGTTAACATCATCTACTGCATTACCACTTGTTTGCTATATTTGGCAGGAATTAATCAATTGTTTCCCGAGATATGACAAAATTTGTATTTATTCTTGTGGCACTATCTTACAAAATGGAAGACAAAAGAGACTGTGTGTAGACACATTTGATGTTTGTTATATACACTTCCAGCATACAAAGTTTTAGTGGTATTGATTACATTTTGAAAATAAGTGTTTGGCATATTTGAAACATTTTTGTACATATCTGCTAAAGTAGTATTGGTTTGCCAAATTTGGTAGTAATCTGTCAGCTGTTTCCCGAGATATTACACAAAAACTTTATTACTTCATTTAATGCTATCTTTCAAAATGGCTGAAGAAAGTGGTTGTTCTTTGGTTTATATAAAGCTTGTAATATACACTTTCAGAGTAGAATATTTGGCTGAAATTCGTTGAACTATATGGTAGTTATACCAAAGAAACATAAAATATGTATATAGTCGCCATTTTGAAAATTACTGCATATATTTGTTTAATTACTTACATTTATCTGGCCTATCATAGCATAACCTACATGCCACATTTAAAACTGGTTTAAGTAATTTTCTATATATATTATAAAAGCTTTATTTCTTCATGTAGCACTATCTTTAAAAATGGCATACCAACAACAATACCTACCTCTGAATTCGATGCTTACGACTTGAGCTGTCAGCACACAAGATTTTGTTTAAATGGGTTGAATGGTTTCCGAAATATAACATATCACCCTTATTATTCAAATGGCCGCCATTTTAAAAGTAAGTTTCCAGCATGGTAGAAAACTATAAAAGTCCGGTTCCCTTACATACTACTACATATGCACTAAGTTTTGTTAAATTAGGATAATACGTTCAGAAATTAAAAGGGGGACACACACCCGCAGACTCACACGCATTCACATTCATACATACACACACATACACAGCCAGGAAAGATACCTCATAAGCCTTTCTATCCTTCTGAAAATAGGCTAAAAATGAGTTTTATACTACTGCTTATCCAAAAGATAATATACACACTTCATATACCACACATTAATAAAAAATGTAATAGGAAAAATTAAAGATGAAAATAATGGAAAAATAATGAAATCTTTTTGGATTAGGTTAAAAATGTATACAGTAAAATTTCATTACAAATAAACTAAAAAAAGTCTACGAATAAAAAATTCGTTGCCAAAATCAAAATAACTTTTGAAGATTATAAAAATTGTAATTTAGAAGAAAAAAAAAGTTCACAAAAATAACCTTAATATGATTTTATAAATATAAATTCTAGATATTTCTAATAAATATAATAAGAAATTATGAAAACAATAAAATAATTATTTTTATAAAATTTGATTGAAGCAGTACCTTACAACCATTATTAACAATATTAAAGAAATATATAATTTAAAGAGTTATTCAACAAAACTTAACCACCAAGCATAATTTATACAATTCAAAACTTAATAAAAATTACTTAATTTTCATTTGGTTCTCCACAATAGTCTAAATTACGGAAATCAACTATAAAACCAGAAAATAGTATAGGTTTTGGTTTATTTTAATTTTTTTAAATTTATTTTCAAATTAAGAAAATAAAATATTTTTTCAATATCAGTTTCGGAAATAAAATTTATGTGTGATGTCTTATTTATTTAGAAAATCAATAATTTGATCCTTTTATTTAAAAAAATATTTTTATAGTAAAATTAAAAAATATAAAAAACTATATTTTTAAAACAATTTATTTATTAGCACCATAAAAATAAATTAAATTATTATATTCATTTCTTAACTAAATAATTTTATTAGACATTTGATTATTAGCTTTATATAAAAAAGGATAAACGGTTACTCATAAGCAATTGAATCCCTAAATGCAATCATTGTTTTTGTTTCAAAACTGGATATGATACCAGTTTATAAATTACTTAATTCATCATAATTTATAAACATTTCGTAAGCTAAATTACAATGAAAATTTATAGTTTTCAAAAATTTTAATTAGGAAATTTTAACATAATTTATTTTTTATTTTTTATTTTTTTCAAAACTTTATATATTTGATATTCTATTACCTAATTATCTGTCATAGTTACTATTACATTAATTATTTTAGCTGTATGATTTGTTTCTAAAATTACATTACCTTTTTAGAACTGTCCATCATTTAATAGGTATTTGTAAATGATCTAAATCACATGGATCTTTCGAAATAACATAATTTTTTTCATTTGTATCAACTGCTAAGTACGACATTCGTGACAGGAAAGGTGGTCATCCTTAGGTACCCTCACATTGTCACGATTTGCTACATAAATGGAATGTGTTTTACTTATTACATCAAAGTCATGAATTGGCATTAGGTAAACTGATGGTGTAAATTTAACTTTTCAGCCCAATCCTACAATTAGAAACTCTACACACACACACATATATATATGGAAAAGAACCAGATTAAATCAAATGTTACGTTTATTTTTTGGCAAACTTATAGTTCTATTCAAAATCTTTGCCCACAACAAGAGGTGTGAGATTAACAATTTTTTTAAATCTTTTATTTACATTTTGACAACAAATTGTTTATTTATTACGTTTAACTTGTCGCTGTTCCCTACCTGTGGGGTACTAATTCCTCAGTTAATATTAGATGGTACAGACTATAAGGTGCCTTGAAGGTTGAGGGTATATCAACAAGTTAGTCTTTCGGTGTTTCACTTTACTGGTTGGNATATCAACAAGTTAGTCTTTCGGTGTTTCACTTTACTGGTTGGTTATATTGTCTCCAGTTTAAATATACAGAAACACTTCCGAGGTGTGGTACTCTATTTAAATAACTCGGATTAACTGTGGGCTACATCGTGGGGGAGGGGGCTTCTTTGAGCGACGACTTGATACCTAGCTCTGCTAGTAGTGCTTGGTATGTGTCGGCTGGATGAGGTCCGGCGATGTGGGCGGCCTTGGAAGCCATCTCCCCTCGACTGCTGCTCTGGGTTAGCTCCTCGACACTCTCCTCTCGTTCCAACGTCCTCTCGCGACTCCCGATGCATTTGACTCTCTCAGCGCTGTGATAAAAACTGAATCTAACTTCTCTCGTAAATTCGCTTATATCCTCTCTTGACTCCCTCCCTAAGTTCCTACGCGTGTCTCCCTTATTGGGGGCAGTGAGGTGGGAGGAGGGTCCAGTACAACGAACACTTCATACACTCGCCATGGTTCTTGTTGGTGGAAGGAGGGGTGACTGCACCCTAAAACTTACCCTGTCAGCACTCCTTCCGCAGCTTGTGTCCCAGTTGCTCTGCGGTTTGGTTAAGAGGGGAAGGTGGGGAGGAGTGCTCATGGCACCACTTCCAAGCTGGGCAGCCATTTTCTCTTGTGTAACTAGAGGTGCGTTTTGACGGCACTCTGGCTTAGCTCTGCACTTTCGCCTGCTTTCCTACATATTTACGTAGCTCCTTCCGGGTGATTCGGCGATATGCCAGCTCTTACTCGGCACAACCTTGACATGTGTAACTGAGTATCCGTCTTCTAGTTTGACCTGTCCTGGCTGACCATATGTCCTACAACGCGTGTCAACTTGATGGCGCTTGCGGGGAGGAAAATATGGAGGGGGAGGGGGATTATGCCAGCAACATTATCTACTTACTGTATGTGCCACACGTCAAACTATTTCAATTTATTTTTATTTTGGCTAGTAAATATGTTGTAGATTATCCGAGATTACATATCTTAAAGTTCGCATGTTTGTTTTATGAAACAATATCTGTTAAACCAAAAATTTTATTCCATAACTGTCAAAAAAATTGTTTTATTATAATTTCATGTGATGTAGTCCAAACAATTCTGGAGCACACCCATTAAGGCACTCAGTATGCGAAACCAAAAAAATTAATATAAATACTTGTTATTCGTTTTTTTTTAGTTACTGCGAAGTGACGGCCGAAAGTTATATCTGTACAATAGCCAAAAATGCCATCCCATAAATCGGAGAACGACTAACATCACTCAGGTAGAAATGACTGGCTCAAGATCACTCGTCCATGCCACAATACGCTAAAATATATACACTTTCGATAAGAAGGCGGTCCAAAAATACCATTACGACTTAGCAAAATAAAATATCCGCTGTAGAACTTACTCTGAACGGCGGATAAAAACTATTTCATCCTAAGATGAAAAAGGATTCAAAACAAGAATAAAACCCAGGCAACTACAGGCCGTATGGCGATAGAACGAAGAAGTAGTAACTCGTACGAGCGAAACAAAAATATATATACACTGAAGGGCCAAAAAAACCGGTACACCTGCCTAATATCGTGTAGGGTCCCCCGGGCATGCAGAAGGGCCACAAGATGACGTGGCATTGACTCGACTAATGTCTGAAGGTATGCAGGAGGCCATTCACACCATGAATCCTGCAGGGCAGTCCACAAATCCAATCTGCGCCAATTTGAGAAAGGGTTGCAAGTCTGTCACGTTTAATGATTCTCGTCAGTCGTAGTTTGTCCCGTTCTTTCGCGTACGACCTTTTCACGAGTGTTTCGTGAATATCGGGAATCTGGCAAAACATCAAATCTTCGACATCGCTGGGGCCGGAAAAATATCGTGAACGACCGGGACAAACGATGACTGACGAGAATCATTAAACGTGACAGACATGGATTCCTTTCTCAAAATTGGCACAGATTTCAATGCTGGGGCATCAATAAGTGCCAGCGTGCGAACTATTCAAAGGACCATCATTGATATGGGCTTTCGGAGCCGAAGGCCCACTCATGTACTGTTGTTAACTGCATGACAAAGCTTTACGCCTCGCTTGGGCGTAATGGACCGTTGATTGACTGTTGATGACTATTGATTGACCGCTATTGGACTGTTGATAACTAGAAACATGTTGCCTGGTCTGAAGAGTCTCGTTTCTAATTGAATCGGGCGGATGGACGTGTACGGGTATGGAGACATCCTCATGAATCCATGGACCCTACATGTCAACAGGGGACTGTTCAAGCTGGTGAAGGCTCTGTCATGGTATGAAGCGTGTGCAGTTGGCGTGAAATGGGACCCCTGATACGTCTAGATACGTCTTGGACGAGTGACATATCCGATCACCTGCGCCCATTCATGTCCATTGTGCATTCTGATGGACGTGGACAATTCCAGCAGGACAATGCGACACCCTACACGTCGAGAGTTGCTACCGAGTGTCTTCAGGAACACTCTTCTGACTTTAGACACTTCCATTGGGTACATAATTCAACAGATATGAACATTATTGAGCATATCTGGGATGCCTTGCAACGTGCTGTTCAGAAGAGATCTCCACCGCCTCGCACTCCTATGGATTTGTGGACTGCCGTGCAGTGTGAATTGCCTCCTGCATACCTTCAGACATTAGTCGAGTCCATGCCTCGTCGTCTTGCGGCACTTCTGCGTATTGGGTAGGGGGGGGGGGCTACACGATATTAGGCAGATGTGCCAGTTTTTTTTTGGCTCTTCAGTGTATATGGCCTGGATGTCGGTGAACGAGAGCAGGCCAGCTGTCGCTGTGGGATCCGAGTTGGCAGACTAGTATGACTGTGTAACGTTTCATAAATGCTATTCATAAGCATACCTCACTCAATCACTTTGGGTGGTTTTTTAATAAAACATTTTCTGCTAGAGCTCTACATAACATTCGGTAGCCTACCCAGGTGGCCAACTTAACATCTATTGATTTCATATTAATAGTTTGATGTTTCGCATTATTAAATATCAACCTGTTTATAATTTCCATTCATTAAAAATTGTTTTCACATATTAATTTTTTTTTATTTTGTTAAATATTTCAATAACATTAGCTTAAAGTTTACTAAAAGGTCAATAATGATAAATATTCAAATTTTCATGAATTCTTTAAATTTATTATAATATAATTCTGTACCACTATCGGTTTGTAAATTTGTATTATATATATTTTAAAAACTGATTGAAAATAATTTGGACCTATAATACCATCACTAGATTTCTCTTTATCTTCAATAGCAAGTGCATATTAAGAAAAATCATTACTAATAGTTAAAAAGACGCATATCCTTTATTAATTTTTATACTTGTTTTGAATTTCCTGATCTATTTAAATAAATTTCACCTTGCCATAAACCATCAGTTCATTCGTTATTCCATCGCGAATAGTTTTTTTTGCAGCCCTTAAATATTATGTTTTTTAGAACCAAGTATAGAACATACAATTGTTGTAATTTTTTTCCAGTAGATGTATTTTTAAATTTACGTTATTATTTTTAGTTGCATTCTTGCACTTAAAACATCATGTATTCTACATTTATATTCATATATTTCTTTTAAAACTATAAACATACAAATTTTAATTTCAAACCTTTAGAGATTCGAATTCCATCAACTAATATAAAACTTATATTATTACAATTTTCTATAACAAATGGTTTCTAAAAATCTATATCTTGGTTTCTTCTAACTGACATCCTAATATATGAATCGTGAATTTCTGTATCAATTCTAAAACTTTGCAGTTTTATAAGAAATATCTTAATCCAGGATGTAATTTCGAATATTAATTTGTTTTTCCAGTAAATCATTTTCCAGTTAAATTTATTGTTTGTAATTGATTCCATGGAATATATTCCAAATTAACCAATTCCGTTGGAGCAATGGGATTAGCAATGTTCATTTATATTTTGTTATCATTACAATTATTTTTAATATCAGTTTGTAAAATAATGAATAACCACAAATATCCATTTAAAATAAATGTATTATTTCAACTATTTGTTGAATAATTATTTCACACACTGCTATTTATTTAAAATATTTATTATAAAAATATTGCAACATATAATTCATTAAAAATAACTATTTTTAATAAATTATATGTAGTAACATTTTTTAATACCTCAAATTCTTTATTAGTTTTTACATTTTAATAATCAAAATTATTATTTTTATGTAATATATTAGATCAGCAGTTTTTGAAATGTTTGTAATCATATCTATTTGAATTAATTTGATTAGGAAAAAATTATTTAACATTTTTATGACATATCTTAGTTCTTTCAGGAAAATCATCAAACTTATCATTTTCAATATAATCACTCATCTCTGTTTGTAACACATCTTTTTTAAAGCTGTCTACGTTTTCATTCTTAATACCAGTACTTAAATCATATTTTATAACATATTTTCTAAAACTATCAAAAAGTTTACTTATAGCATATTTGTTTATTGCAATTTTCAAAAGTATATAATTTATTAAATAATGGAAAATTTTATTTTTAGATAATTTTTAAATATTACTGAATGCAATGGCTTAACATTTTTATGTGATAATTCTCTGTTCTTTATGGAAAATCGTGAAATTGTTAATTTTTAACATATTTGTTTAAATAAAATTTTTAACAATTTCATTCAATCGATTTTTTTACATTTTTATTTGATTAATTATTTTCATATATGTATTATTTAATTATTTTAACTTATTAATTCAAAAAATTATTGAGAATTTTTATTTAATTTTTCAATATAATTTATTTCATTATTTTTAACAAAATTATTTAATTATTTTTAACATAATTTATTAATTATTTTTACCATATTTATTTTGTTGATTAACTTTAATAAAATCGTAAATTTTTTTAGCATATTCATGTGATTAATTTTTTACCATAAACATTTAATTTATTATTTTTAACATAATTCATTAAATTACATTTTGTAGTAGTGTTATTTTCATATATCTGTTACAATTAGATAAGGAATAAAATTATTCATAATTTTCTTCATTATATTTCTTTGTTCTTTCAGCAAAATTGTTAAATTGCTAATTTTTAATGTAATCCTTTAATTAATTTTAATAGATTGTTTAACTGCACATTTAAAAATAATAATAGAAATTGTGTAAAAAAAATTATATTATTAAATTTGAACACATTAATTAAAATAAAAAATTTGGAACACATCATTTAAATTTTACTATCAATTAAAAAATATTCCAACAGCTGATTACTAGCTCGAAGAACAAATCTGATTTTTAATAATAAAGAAATTATGTAAGAAAAATTATATCCTTTAGAAAATAAATCCAATACTATCAAACATAACTGTCCATATATTACATAAACAATATGTTGAATTATATCATCATTATATGTATGTAAATTATTAAATTAATTCTATAGGAAAATGTCCACCAAATAAGTCGAAGTAAATTATATTGTTAATAGTTTTACAATAGCAAACCCTGTGAGTACCAAAATTTGCAGATATATTTAAATTTGCTATGGCACATTCATTGTTATTTATATTGTTTGATAATTTGCCGATCATATAAAAATCTCCAATTTTTTTACCTTTAATTTTTTACATAATTTTTGTATCAATATTAGATAGCAAAATTGTTTTTAATTTTCTGACATCTTTTTTTTTTCGCTTCTACCGCTTAATTTTCCATTGCTAAGTTGTGTCTATTTTGTTCTTCTATTTTTTCTTTATTTTTTCTAGTTTATTTCAAGCCAATTATATATATAGCTAAACCACCAGTTAAACCTCCAAGTGCTCCTAAAACTGCTAATAATATTGGTAGAAAACCTTTTTTATCAATTAATCAATTTCCATTTTTATCTTTCAGTATTTGTTTTATTGTTTCAATTTTCTTTTCGATTTGAAATTTAGTTAAATATTTATCAATAACTAAAGTTATAAATAAATTAATTGGAATATCAAAAGTTATATATTTTATCTTCATTTTTATATAATATATATATTATTTTTATATTAACGCATTTTCATTTATCAGCCTATTATTTTTTAGTAAACATGCTTCCGGAAACAAATCAATTGCCATTTTATCACAAATTGTAGTTTCTTTATCAAACATTATTTTTTTGGATATTTTTATCAACCTTATAACTTAATTCTAAATATTTGTGTTCCCTATAAGCAATATCGTGTTGCAAACAAGCTGTATGTAATTTACTAATTCCTTTATTGCCTCTTTTTGATATTTCATATATTTTGTAAAAGGGCCACAATAATAATAACCCAGTAAATTCATTTATGGTAAATTTGAATTATTGTGACGGTTTCCTCCGACACATGCAAATAGGCCTCCGTCTATGTTTCCTAAGGAAGATGTTAGTTTTTCAAGGAATACGGACATCCCGTTAGCGTGTCATAAAAGGGTATCTTTTAGTTTGGGTTTGGACTGTAAAAGAAAACGTAAGTACAATTTTTTTTCACCCTTTTTCTGAAGTACAAAAATAAAAATTCCCAAATATAGGATTACAAAATCTATTTAAATGAGTACTAAAATCCCATGACTTTTAGTTTCCTCACAAAGATCTTTCAATTTATATTTATATATTGTTTTATACAAAACGATTAAAATATAAAGGCTACATATACTTTATAATTTGCCGCGCACTTCCCCCCTTTTTATAAATCAAGGAACAACAGTGTACCTTCCCTAATAAAATCCCTGGCATGTCTCCCCATCCCCCCGAGCAGGGGGAAAACACAAGCCTTATATATAAATTTTTCGTCGTATTCTGGAACATTTTCCGACGGTCCATGAGCGGAAACGCCCCCTGAAGACGTCATGGATGGCCGGCGTCATGTTGTCGTGGTGGGAAAGGGGCAGCAGGCGAGGCTTTGAAGCGGCACACTAGGGCGCCACACGCCATTTGCCGTCCAGCGCTCATTCAGGCAACATCAGCGATGTGGTCAGTAGAGCGGGTCCCGTCGCACCAAAGGTAAGCCATGTCCACGGCCCTCATGTAGAAGCAGTTACCCAAGGCAAGGTGCACTTAGGCGTAGTTTTTAATTGCGTATGTCGTCACATCCCTCTTCCACTAAACTCGATCATGTTGTTGTTGCCCACGCGTCCAGGAAATCCCGAAGCGTCGGCTGGACAGACCATTACCCCAGCTTTATTTTCATGTGGAACACGTATCTCGATGATAGCAGGCAGCATTAAAACATACATACACCAGGGACTTAAAAAGATCGCTTGGAGAACGTAACTTTAACTATTTTAAACTCTTATAAGGTAGGGGCTTCTTTTAACAACACTTTGTACACATAAAATATCCAGATAAAATACTTAATTCAAAATCGATAAACTTATTAAATATATATATACCATTGTTGGGTATTTTTACTTTTAGTCGTACTTTCCGTACACTTTCATATGTACTTCATTCAAACAACACTTGAGTATAAATAATTAAATATCATTAACATTCTTTAAAATATCGTGAAATATTACTCTAATTACTGGATATACCCCAGTTCTTAAAATATTGACTTTCTAAACATATTTTGGATCATGCAACTTGCTTTCACATCCAAAATATCAACACAGCTTATGGGATTTTCAGGGGAAGGGTTAACCCCAGTGCACTGCATTTGTGGGTACATAATATTTTTTACACTGGGAAATATGAACCTTTTTATATTTGCTAGGAGAATGTAGATAAATAATCAATACTGTCATGGGCGAAAGGAACCTAACTATTTGGTAAGGACCGCGCCATTTCACAGCTAGTTTAGCAGTAAAAAAATCAATTTTCGAACTGAGGTAATGAGCCTCAACTAAAACTAAATCACCTGGTTTAATGTATAAATCTTTATATAAAACATTACTCATTTGTCCCATTTATTGGTAATACGTAATTAAGTTAACGTGTCACGTCGGCCCAAATTACTTCCAGCGTTTTGTTACATTCTCCAAACTAATGCTATGGAGTGACCACACATTTATTAGCGGGTGCATCAAACGTCTTTCCAAAAATACCTTCGATGGAGCATATTTATGAGCACTATATACTATATTATTAAAACACAAAAACGTAAATATAGTACGTCTGCCTAGTGATGTTGCCTATCAGATTGAAAACTACGTAAGGCAATTTGAATGTTACGATTCGCCCGTTCTACTTAATTTGCCCGAGGGTGATGCGGGGCAGTTTGCACCATCTTTACCACCAATAAGAAAAGGTAAATCTCTAAACTCTTGAGAAAAAAATACGTAGCATTATCAGCTACTACAAACACGGGCGAGCTAAAAACACTATTTTATCTCTGCATAACTACCTTACAAATTTATCCTGCCTTTATGGTACGTACCGGCAAAATTAACAAAATTTGCTGAAATGATCTATGACGACAAGGAAATATAAACACCCAGAGGTACTCTGGGGCAACGGACCCATCACGTCCAAAGAAATGCTCTCTCAAGGAAACGATGCCACCGTACCGGCATATTGCCCTCCTGGCTTTTGATTTTTCGGTTATGCACGCATCGCAAAATTTAACCCAATTTTCTAAATCGTTGCACACCCCTGGCCAGGTAGAAAGTTCTAACACACAGGATATTGTTTTATCCCGTCCTACGTGTCCCCCGTAAAAAGATTCATGATAATATTTAAAAACCATTGCCCTTAGTTTTTCCGGTACCAAAACTCTGAAATTGCCTAGTTTTGTCCATTCTCCTAAAAATCTTTTATAAACTACGTAACAAGAATTTCCATTTTTTATTTCAGACAATATCTGTTTAAATTCCGTGCCAGAATTTTGGTGTTCTTTTATATCAGTAAACGCACTGGGAAACTTTTGCAACGTATTTAATTCTGAAACTTTTATAGTAGCAGAAACTGAATCGGACAGCGGACTTTCCACAGGGGCCCCATTTTCCACTACCTCAAACTCGTCTTCGCAATACATGCGTGACAGCGCGTCCGCTACAGAATTATCGCTCTCCCTTATGTGCTGCACGATAAATTTAAAACGAGCAAGGCGCACTAGCCAACGTGCCAATCTACCAGTTGGCTTCAGTGATTTTAACATCCAGCTGAGAGCCGGTTATCCGTAAATAAAGTAAGTGGAGCATAACCTAAATAATCTGAAAACTTTTCCATTGCCCATACATAACTTAAACACTCTTTTTCATTAATAGTAAATTTCCATTCTGCCTGAGTTAATAATTTACTGGTGTATACTATAGGCAGAAAATGCCCGTCTTTCTTTTGATTCAAACACGGCCATGGAACTTGCATCACAGTGCAAAATAATTCTTCAGAAAAATTTGTGCAGATGCAAGACAGGAGTGTTAGCTAACATTATTTTTATTTTTGAAAAGCGTTTTCTTGTTCCGCGTTCCACACAAAAGGTACATTTTTTCTTTTAACTGATTTAATGGTTTTTTAAGGTCAGAAAAATTTGGAGTAAATGTACTATTCCTAAAAATCTTTTTACACCTCTTAAGTTTTTTGGTTGTGGAAAATTAAGAACGGATTTAATTTTCTCACGATCAGTGCGTAAATTACCCCCCGAAAAATAAACCCTAGATATCGCACTTGTTATGCCCAACGAATTTTCCCTGGGTCCATGGTCAGACCAGCATTCCTTAAGGCATCTAAATCTGTCCGCAAATGTTGAAGGTGTTCATCTAACGTGTTACTGTACACGGACACGTCATCAATGTATGTAAAGACGAACTCATACAAGTACCATTCTAACACGTGATTCAGAATTTGGACATGCATTGGGGTCCTGAATTCACCCCCATGGGTAAACACGTCTACTGATACAACCCCCAAGCAGTACAAAACGCTAACGGCGCTCTACTTTATCAATGTAACTGACACTGTAGAAAAGCAGAATTCAGATAAAATATGGTGAAATATTTAGCTCTTTGTAAGTTTTAGAAAACAGTGTTCATAACTGGAACCGGATATAAATCAACATAAAATGTTGTTATTATAATTTTTGTAATGACATATTAAACGATATTGACCTGATATTTTTTTCGGCAACAAAAATGACGGGCTTGCATACGGACTAGTTTGTTCCTCCTTAATTCCCTGTTCCTTTAAATAATTGATAACTGCTCAAAAATTTGCACTCTGGGCGCAGACGACACACTGTATGGCACGCACACGACAGGCTCGCTATCTTTTAATTTCAAAACAACCTCTGACGTAAGCACATCACTATATTCTGTTTTTAACTGGCCTAATTCCTCCTGTACTATCTCTTCAGAATGTTGTAACAACTGCATTTTTCGACATCGGGAAGGCTTGACTTGTAACTCTATAACAATCTCAGGGCAAAAACTAAATTTCAACACTTTTCTTGCTACGTCAATACAAGCGTGAGCGCTGCACAAAAAATCAATACCCAATATCACGTAATGTGATAAATTTTCAAAAACACGAAAAGGTACTTTCCATGAAAACTGTTCAACTTCAATTTTTATCACGGCCACAACATTTGATTTTATAAACCCTCCGTCCGCCAAGGAAAATTCAACAGACATTCCCCTTTTTAATTTTACGGTATCGACCGACGCTTCACGAATGACTTTATAACAGGTTTCATGTTTTATGAGAGACGAAGAGGCACCCGAATCTACCAATGCGGACCTGGTTAAATTCGCAACTATTAATGAGACATACAATAAGTTATTCCTATAAAACACATTTGTGTTTGAAACTGAACCTAATCCTGCTGGTTTTCCTCGCAACGAACATTTGAATTGCAGGTTACCAGGATTAACGCAACGGTAACAAATTACCATTTTCACTGGTTTTTGACCATCGGTCATTTATTTTACGTCTGACTGGTCCCCGTTTCCTGGCGGTACTGCTTTCTCGTCACTTTCGGCGTTTTTATGAAAAAAGTTTTCCGTTGTGTGATTTACACGAAAACAAATTATGGCATCTCTGTTTCGGCTTAACCTGCACGGAATTTCCTTCTCCCTTTTGGGTTTTATAAAAACATTTTACCATCGTTTTGTTTGACTGAAAACAAATTTGACACTGCTATTAACGTATTACTTCCTTATCCATTTTTTTGCTTACAATCGGCAACGGTTAATTCCACTGGATTTGCCAACGATAACAACTCGTGCAACGTTTGTGGCTTTGTAACAAATGTAAAAAGCTTACTATTTTCAGGCAGCAAGTTAAAAATCATAATTTTCTACCAAAATTTGCTTCCGCACATGGCAAACCCAAAACTGATACCCATATAATCGCGTCATTTACAAAATGTTGCATTAATTCTCCAGGACGGTAAAATCATTCTAAAATTCTCATGCACTGGTGTGAAATGGCTACTGGAGTACCTGTTTGCAGCAAGACAACCGGACAAAATTCGCGAAAGGACATACTCTCATTGATAGTTTGCCCTGCCTCACTCTGCAAAGGTTCAGGTACTTTAAACGTTATGGCAGCATATAAAACTGCTATTTCACAGATGTTAAGAGAAACAAATTTGATAATTTGAACGAGCAGTTTTACTACCGCACCCAAACTTAGACTACGCACTACCTCGAACCCACCGCTCAGTTTATTAGGCAGATATTTCAGATTTCTAAAAACGCTGATTGGATTGAACTCACCCTCTAGTTGACCAGAAACTCCTTCTTTCCTCACCAACTCCTGAATCAGGTGGTGCAAGACTTCAATTCCGTAGGTTAAACCCACATCGGTGAGCGCTTTCTGCAGGTATTCTTTTCCCAAAGTTTGAATCCAGGCTATACGAACGGCACCTGTAGAAATCATTTTGCAGATTAGTTTGATGCACAATGACTTGATTCACTCTCTTTAACCCTGTAGGAAACACAAACAATTTTCAATAAATTCGAATTTCTTAAATTGATTACCCCTTTCAACTGACCGCACTAACAAAGCAGAGTGGCGCAGTTTTCTATCTACGTAAGACGGTTTCTGCCGACTCATGCAAATAGGTCTCCGTCTCTGTTTCCTCAGGAAGATTCGTTTTTAAAGGAATAGAGGCCTCCCTTTAGTGTGTCATAAAAGGGTATAATTTAGTTTGGGTTTGCACTATAAAAGAAAACGTAAGTACAAAAATGCATTTTTCCTCTTCTTCTTAAGTACAAAAATATCAATTCCCAAATATGGGATTACAAAATCTATTAAAAAGTGTACTGAATCCCATTACTTTTAGTTTCCTCACAAAGATCTTCCAATTTATATTTACAAATTGTTTTCTACAAAATGATTAAAATGTAAAGGCTACGTGTATTTTTATAATTTGCAGAGCACCCCACCCCCCTCATCTTTTTTTTATGAAGGAGCAGCAGCGTTCCTTCCCTATTAAAGTCCCTGGCCTGTCTCCCCGAGCAGGGGAAAACACAAGCATTGCATACATTTTTTTACGGTCCCGGAGTGGAAACACCCCCTGGTGACGTCATAGCTGGCCGGCGTCACGTCATGGAGTGGCACAGAGGCGGGAAGGGGCAGCAGGTGAGGCTTCGAAGTGGCACACTAGCGCGCCACGCGCCATTTGCCGTCCAGCACTCATGCAGGCAACAGCAGCGAGGTGGTCAGTAGAGCAGGTCCCGTTGCACCAAAGGAGCAGTAACCCAAGGCGAGGTGAACTTAAGCGTAGTTTTGAATTGGTTAGGCCGTCGCATTATTTAAAGACGAATTTATGATTCCTTTTCCATGATGTTCAGGTTTCCGAAAAGAATAAGGAATAAAATTTAAAAGTCATATAAATTATGGTATTCCTTTCAGATTATTAACAACAAAATCAGAAAATTTTCTATTTGACATATTTATAATACTAACTTTTTCATTATAATAATTTTATTTGCTGCATTTATTCACCAAGAATGACTAATGATCGATCAATTAATTACATCACTCATCCATATAACATTTGTTGGTATATCATTGTAATGTTTCTTTCTTCACCCAATCTTTCCGGAGTATTTGAAAGTGATCTAGGGATTTTATATTTCCAAATCCTTGAAATTAAAATTTTTTATTTATTACTAGTTGATGATTTAGGAATTTTTATTGTTTGGTATTTGGATCTGTGCTTTGTCAATAAGCATTAGTACTTTTTAATTTTCTGCAAAATGATTAAAATCTTTATCATTATGAAAATTACAATTTGGATCATAATTAATTTTATCTATTTCTCTTCGTGTAAATTATTCTAAAAGTTTGTCGGTTGTTTATACTTTGAATTTTTAATAATAATATTATATTCATGAAATTTAATTTTATTTATATATCCATTGCGTATTATTTCAAATATGTTATCATTTCTATTATTTAAATAATATATTTTTTCACCAATATTAATGGTTGCATACGAATTTTAGGGTTGAATTCCAGCTATATGACCATGTCCTAACTGTTCGTCAAATTGATTTTAATGGTTAATCATTAAAAAAATTTTTTTTTTACAAAATAAGTGGGTGTTTTCGGATAATCTAAACGTTTGACTTCAATAGGAAGTACATTTGCTATCAAATTTTTATATTATTCAGCCACTTATCAGATTTTTAAAATCATTATTTTGTAATTCGTTAATTAGAGGCAATACTTTCTTTTCTTTTCCTCATACTCAGACTTATGTGATTTTTATAATTTATTATTTGTCTATGAGTAGTTTAATTATACATATTTGTTTTTCTGGATCATAAATTTTTTATTTATTAATAATTTTTTTACTATTGAAATGAGTTACAAAACTATCGAAAGCATTGAGAGATAAACATTTTCAACAACAGATCAAACTATGAATAATCTACATATTTATAAAAATAGAGTCGAGTTCGATATTAATATTAGTGATGTATTTTCTTTCCCAAATGATGCACATGTTTGTGAACAATTTAGATTTTCAAAGATATAGGATGTTGGTTATTATGCTCAAGATTATAGTATTGATGTTTGTACAAATTTTTTCCATTTCAATTTTTTCGAGTAGAAATATCAATACATGGTCAAATAATTGAAGCCTTTGATGATAGTGGGTTAACAACGATGCACGCTTTGTTTAGCTCACCATCATAATAATATTGTTTCGATATGAGTGGTGTTGATAGTAAATATCCAGTAAAATGCATTCTTTTTAATAAAACAAATGAAATGATGTATCCATTGAGATATTTGTTTGGTTTTCTAAGAGACAATAATAGAATATACTTAAAAGGTTTTACCTTTGAATTTTAATGTCAATGGTGAGTTCATTGTTCATGTTATTATGTTGGTATGATTTCACTGTATTCATTTCCGACTATGAGACAAAATAAAAGTCGCAAACACACAGAACTCAGCAAGACAAAAAACGAAAAAGCATTTTATAATACCACAGACAGACAATAAAGAAAATTTCTTTCCTTGTCAATAGGAATACACACACATATATATATATATATATATATATATATATATATATATATATATATATACATATATTAAAATTACATAATGACGGACGAACAACTTGTTACAAAACAGGACAGACGACAAAAACAAAACAAAAAAAAGACCACACAATCACGAAAAAGAAAATACCACACAAGTAAAACAAAACAGTACAAAAGCAATATTAGTGGACACAGCTGAACAATAGAAACTAAAAAAACACACAAAAGTAGGACAAAAACCACAATAACACCAGTAAGGAAAAACTATTCCTTGTCAGATTATGAAGCCAAATAATTCAACACTGCGAACAACACAGAAACCACAAAAATTACCGGAGAAAATTGTAGAAAAAAAAACCAATAAAGAGGACACAGAATGACGAAAAAAAGATAACACAATAATAATTACAACTGAGTATCTATGGGACTATAGACTAAAGTCGAGGTGGACTATATTTGTTCTTCTGCTCATGTAATCAAGATTAACCCAGGAGTTGCCAAAATAAGTGTCAAAATAACGTGTATCAACAATTATGTGGCGTTTGTTTACGTTTTGTTTAACCTCAGAAACACGATTTTACTAAAATGAATGCCATTTGTCGAAACTTGATAGTACAATATTTGTGTAACAACTTTACAATTTAGTCAAAAGTAGTGTACCACTGTATCAAAGCACTTATTTTAGTGAACAGTGTGCCTAATATTAGTCGAAGCCGCGTGGTTTTGCCGTTGTGTAGGAAGAAAAGTAGTTAATTGTTGGGACTTGAAGAAAGTTACTATGCAGATAGCATGTGGCATGTGCACTCTACTCATGTTTCCTCTACGGGTGGGATGGAACAGTTTCACGTGAGGCTTGTGACAACCATCGTGCGGGTTGGCTGCTTTATTGGCCGGGTATTAGGCCTACGGGAGAACGAGCCTTATTACGCCTTGTGCCGTTAAGAAAGCTAATCGAAAACGGTGAGAGGGAGAGAGTTCAGATATGGTTAAAAATAATAACTACTTTTAAATTATAAAATGAGCCAAGCCAGTGTAAAATATTTTTCGTGGCAGTCGGTGTGAACAACTTCTGTCAGTTTGGTTTGCTCCTTGTTATAAAGTACATGTAGGAATATCCTCCGGTAAGCTAAGTTTACCGATGCCTAACGATATATCCTGCGTGGTTGACGACATAGTACACCGTCGTTTCCCAGCTGGTGGGCGTAAGTACCTCCAAAAAAAACTTTAATATCTCGTCATGCTAATTTTTTTTCCATAACATGTAGCATTTTTGGGATACTCAGAGTAGAATACTTCACACTATCCTTTCTCTAGTACATAAGGACGTAAAAAAATGCCTCAATTTGGAAACACACAGATTGTGCTACTCATGTGTCTGAATTATCGCGCCGGTGCTTTTTGCTCATTGACTTCTGCTACAATGAGTTGCTTGTCGTAGCGCGTGGTCTTTTCTCCCGAGCAGACTTGCTGCTGCCGCAGTGTCCTCCGCATATTTTGTAATAGAATGCGATATAGTTGAAAATGTAACATAACCATACACATTCTAGAACAATAAAACTGAATGTTGTCAAATACCACCTCTATAATTACTGGGTAGATGCAGACCCTAATAGAGATTTGAATAAAAAAAACGATATAGTGAAATCCTTCCATAAATTTTGTACGACGATATTTTCGTATATAAATACAAAAAATCGTTATAAATAAAAAACGTTTCCTTGTCTTTTCAGTTATTAAAGGAAAAAAATGGTTTTCGATTTTACCATGTGAGGAAATATATTTGTTATTAGAACAATTATATATTTAGGACGGGAGTGAGCAACAGTTTCTTGTTAGTAGTTCAAAGCTGGAGATACAGCGTTTTTCAGTTACAAGAATCAAGGCTTGATCATAAACTATTATAGTGTCGAGGCAGACGGTGTGGTTAACCGTGCCGTGCGGACTGTTTACGGTAGCTGAAGTGAGACCGCCGTAATCAACGCGATTAGTTTCAGAAGTGGCGCGGTTATGACTGTCGCCCAGCGTAGCGAGAGTGTGGGCGAGGTATACGGTCACGCCTCCTCCTGGAACCAGACGTACCGCCTGCCAGCTCTTCCTGCTTTTCAATTACCCAACCACAGCAAAACACGAAATTCCATTACTCATTAACGATCACCTCCGCCCTTTCATTTTCACACTTCACAGTTTCGAGATATCAACGAAATTATTTCCGCGCTGCAGGGTCGTCGGCTTTTCCTTTTATTTTTTCAGTTTCGAAAATTTACGTATTTAGCAAAAAAATATTTTTATTAATTTGTATTGATTTTTAGTTGTTAACATTTTTACCTCTACACGTTAGTTCTACAGACTAATTAATTACTGACTTCTGATGTCTCCTGTTTTATACCGATATGGTAAAGAAGATAACACGTCTTCCAAATGATTATAACAACCATTTCGGGATTTCAACGACCGTCTTGTGATTAAAAATTGTGCCAGCTCAAGTTGTCGAATGCCAACGTCTCAATCACAAATTCACCAATTGTCGATTAATATTAAAACTCATCAAAGTCGAGAAATGTGTTTCGTACTATAAAACTGTAAATGAATCATGAAATGAAGAAAGGTCCATAAACTATGGTTATGAGAAAACTAAAAATAAAACCGTTTTCCACCCTGTTAATGTGTACGTGACTAACCGAAGTCATTGTTTATACTTCAACTGTTAATTTTTGACATGCATAATGTAAAAGTTGTAATTAAATAATAATTTAAAATGTATTTTAAGACATGCAAAGTCAATGGACTTAGTCGCTTTGAACAATTCATCGATATTGAATATTGTGTATTCTATAAAGGCATTGATATTTAAAAAAAATTATAATATCTGTGTTTATTTCTGTTGTTTCAATAATATTTTCACTCACAATTCTCAACATTAGTATTATTACTCTGTTTTATTAAAACACTTAAGTTAGATTAAAGTTCATAAACAAAAACCACGCTTGTATTACATTAAAGCATCACTACTTCTTATATTATTTATCAAATCGTGAATTTTACATCTGCAATATTAACGTTACATAACAGTTACGTGACATATCCACACTTCAGCATTTGCCTTTTTTTTTATCCAGTTTTACTTTTAGGAACATTTTGGTTTCTGTGGTTTATGTATGGTTTATCTGTTAAACATGAATGTTTTGAATGGGTACTTTCATTCCTTATAACTTTTCATTTTTTCGTACTGTCATTGACAGCTTCATTTAATCAACCACCCCCATGGGCTAAAAAAATATGAATAAGTTAAGAAAACAAAGAGCAATGGTATTATATGCCCTTCATTCTTTTTTTTTATCAGTAGGCTTAGCAAAGAGGAATATCTTATGGTGTTATGGCTTCTGGTGTATATAATCTTTATTTCAATACAGTGTTAAGAGGACGATAAATACTAGAATAGTCTCCTATTAACACTTCATGTAGAAACTGCAACTTCGATACAATACGATCAAGAATATGCTGGATATAATCCTGGTAACGCCATCACATGCACCCACCTATGAAGGTCTCATGCATGTGCTAACGTGAAAACAACTAAATACTCAACGTAAGTCCATGTACCACCTCGTGATTCAATTATTTAACTACCTGGTCATAAAGGTGCCTTTTTTTTTCTGAGACAACTGCGGCCACATTCTGACTCGTTACGCGTGCTTATCAAGAACACATAAATGCTAAATTTTACCGTAGGTGACCAGCGCTTCACGTTTCGACCAAAATCATTGGCATGTACTGTGGGAACAATTTACAAAACAAGTTTGCTGGTCGTCCTACGATATGAAAGCTCCTGGGCTAGAAACGTGGGTAAGTCATGTTGTATTTTCTGTAATGGCGTTGGCCTATGACTGTTAGTTAGTTCTTAAAGCATCACCGTCATAACTACGATCATATTTTTACAAGTAAATGTAAGTTATTCATTGCAGAAAACTTACATAAATTTTTTAGCCAATATATTGAGCAATAAAAGAAACGTACGTTAAAATCCACTCAAGAAGCCTGGGGAGATTTTCTGAGGTGCAAAACATTTATCAAAACAGCAATTATGAGTTTCATATTTTTGCAAAACTACGGACACAATAATACGTGATAAAATGTATTATTATATTTCCGTTTAGTTAAACATAAAAAAATTCGCTGTTACTTGTGTTTTGAGTGCAGGCTATTACATTATCCACGTTTTGAATCTTTAAGCGTAAACCTTGAAGTGCGGGCATTATATATATATATATATATATCTGTGTGTGTGGAGAATGTATTTGTGTATCTTCATTAAAGTATGGTGCACATACAGTATACATATATATTGACGCATTCTGCGTCCCTATTTTTTATTCGTCAGAACACACGCTCTGGCGAAGATCGCAGGCGGACGACCGCAATAAGGATTAAGGGTTTGGCAGACATGATGAGAAGAATGACGCCAGGACGGCCCAGCGGAACGACCACGTATGGAGGAAGGCGGATGCAGCTGCATCTCGCAGCTGCCAAGGGACGCTGAGCCCACACCAGCGGCGGCGCCTGTCCCAGGTTAGCTACCACCTTAAACATTGAGAGCTTTTGGCGGGCGTGCGGGGATAATAACGACACAATATCCGGAGGCATAAGTGCGCCGAACCAAAGAGGCCACCCAAGAGTTCCCGCACATGCAGAACGGAACAATAACCTTCCAGGCCAGAATCAAGGGGCGACGCCAGGCCGACTGCGGACCACAGGAGCAGCGTCCACCTGTTTTACGACTCAGGGGGGATGCGGCAAGCACCCCGGCCACGTGCAGGGATGGTGCAAGTTGAATATGGCGATCGAGCCTACAAAACCACGAGGAGGAGGGAGGAATGGATCAGTCAGTCAAGGATCGAGCAGTCAGGCAGTCAGTCGGGGGACCTGAAGCGAGGTGTCCGGGTCGGAGCCGGATGAAGCCAGTGCGATGATCGATCAGTCAGTCAGACGTCGTCGAGCGAGCAGTGCGGAGAGAACCAGGAGTTCAAGAGGGCGTCGAGACGCCCACCAAGTTCCGGAGCAG